>RJWM01039091.1:0-16336 GCA_004363535.1 Dasyprocta punctata | reverse complement strand
TATTATTAAGCAAGAAGCAAATGAACTCAAAAATGAAAGCCAGAAAGACAAATATATGAAAAACTCAAGAAATAACAAGAGATACAATATTTAAAATTCTCTTCAGAGTTCCAGATTGGAAAGCAGAGAATGGAGAAAAAGGCAAGATGAAAAGAAATTGAGATGGACACATCCAGGATGAGACAAGGGTGGTGCAGATGTTTGTGGTGACCAAGTAAGCCCCTGGGTTCAGTGCACTCTTACCCCTCATTGTGTGTCATGTTTTGACAGGCTTCCTGTGAAATATACTGGTAAAAACAACAGACACAGAAAAAGCACATAATATGAAAACTTGTCAACCTGCGATGTGGGAGAAAATGTTTGCCAGCTGTCCCTCAGATAAAGGATTACTATCAAGAATGTATAAAGAACTTTTAAAAATCAGTCCTCCAAGAGTTAAAGACCCAGTCCAAAAATGGGCATCTGAGATGAACACATACTTCTCAGATGAAGAAGTACAAACAGCAAATAAATATGTGAGAAAATGTTCAACAGCATTGGTCATTTGAGAGATTCAAATGAAAGTAACACTGAGATTCCACCTCACCCCAGAAAGAATGGCTAGTATTAAGAAGTCAACCAATAACAAATGCTGGAGGGGCTGTGGACAAAAAGGAACACTTCTCCACTGTAGGTGGGAATACAGGCTGGTGCAACCACTGTGGAAGTCAGTGTGGTGATTCCTCAAAAACCTAGGATTGGAGGTCCCATTTGACCCAGCTATTCCCCTTCTGGGTATCTTCCCAAAAGAATTTAAAACTTCCAACCACAGTGATATATGTGCACCTATGTTTATAGCTGCACAGTTCATAATAGCTAGATCTTGGAAACAACCTAAATGCCGCTCCACTGAGGAATGGACAAAAAAGATGTGGTATTTCTATATAATGGAATACTACTCAGTTATAAAGAATGACAAACTAGACATTTTCACTCTTAAATGAATGCGCCTTGAAAATATACTTCTCAGTGAACTAATTAAGTCACACATATGTAACCACACTGACCTACCAAAACAGTTTGGAAGTATTGTGACTTCTTTGGTATTTTGGAACAACTTGAGAAGGACTGTATTTGTTCTTTAAGTATTGTGTGGTATTCGGGTGAAAAAGTATCAAGTCTTGGATTTTTTTTATTAGAGAATTTATTATTGACTCAATCTCCTTACTTCCTGGTCCTCTTAGATTTCCTGTTTCTACATGCTTGAGCCTTGGTTGATTATATTTGTCTAGGAATTATCAATTCCTTTTGGATTATCAAATTTTGAAGCATGTTATTGATTACAGTAGTCTCTTATAATTCTAGGTATTTTTATGATTCAACTCTAATGTATTTTTTTTCTTTCTGTTTTCTTTTTGTTTGTTTCTGGGTTTTTTTGTTTGTTTGTTTGTTTTTGTTTTTTTGGTCCTGGGAATTGAACTCAGGACCTCATGCTTGCCAGGCAGGCACTGTGCCACTGAGCTGTATTCCTGGCCTTTTTTTCTTTTTCAATGATATTTAAGTCTTGTCTTTTATTTATAATTATTCTAGCCAACGTTTTGTCAATTTTATTTATATTTTTAAAAACTCAGCTTTGGGGATCTTTCCTATTTTTCTATTCTCTGTATCATTTATTTCTACTCTGCTTTTTTATTTCTTGTCTCCTACTGACTTTTGGTTTATTGTTTTCTAGTTCTTTGAGGTATAAATTTAGATTGTGTATTTGACATGTTTACTGGTTCTTATGTTAGGATTTTATTAATATAAACGAACCTCATTTTATTTATTTATTACAGTATTCCACTATTTTTGGTTTGTCATTTTCTTTGTCTTACATTGTCTTTTTAAATTTTTAATTTTCTTTTTGACTTATTTGTATGTTCAGGGAGTGGAGTTTAATATGCATATACTTTGAAATTTTTAGTGTTTCTTCAGTTGCTGCTTCTCTGTGATCTAGATATATACTTACTATGATTTCAGTGTTTTCAAATTTATAAGAGTTGTTTTGTGGTGTAACCAGAGTGTTTTTGTGCACTTTCATTCTTAGAATTTTAGATGGAAAGATCCATATATATCTTTCCAATCCATTTGGTCCAAAGTATATATAAATTCAAGTCTTCCTTATTGATTTGATATCAGAATGATCTTTCTATTGTTAAAAGTAAGGAATAATTGGTTTCTGTATTGTTGTTTATGTCTCTCTTCAGATCTTCTAATGTTTTCTCAGACTTTTAGTCTGATGTTGGGTGCATATATATTTGCAGTTTGTATCTCCTCTTAATGAATTGATCCATTTAACATTATACAATGAATTTGACTCTTAGTAGTCTACACTTAAAGTCCTTTTTGTCTGATAAAACTATAACTAGTTCTGCTCTTTTTTGGTCTCTCCTGGCATGAAATATATATTGCCATCCATTTTTGTTCCATCTGTGAATATACTTAAAACTTTTGAATCTTGATGGAGGTAACAGTATTTTTTTATTTTATTAAGTTTGTTGGTGAGAAACCAAAAGTGCAAATAAGGACTAAAGTGTACAATAGGTACTGTAAAGTAGGACGAAATGGTTGAAAAGAAAGGAGAATTATGGGGGTAGAAGGAGAAAGGAAGGAAGTGAAAAGAAAAAAAGCGATAGTATTTTTATGAACTCGGCCTTTGTGTGTATTTGAATGGAAGGATTTAATATAGCTACATTCCAGTTATTGTTTGATATGTACAGGTTTACTATGGTCATTCTCTTGATCCTTAGTGTTTTCTTTCTTTCTTATTTATTTATTTACACTGTATTATAGAACCTTTATTTTAGCCTTGCTCATTTGCTGTATTTGTGATTTATTGATTTTTCTGAAAAGATACATGTGTTTCATTATCTTTTGTATCTGCAATTGATTTTTGCTTTGTGATTACTATGAAGCTCACATCTAACTCTTTGAACTTATGGTATTACTTGAGTCTGATTAGGATACCACATGGATTGATTACACAAACTCTTAAACTTTTATTCCCCATCCAACATTTTGTTTTTGATATCACAATGAACATATTTTCTTATGTTGTCTATCTCTGAATATTAATCATTGTAGCTATAGTTATTTCTAATTCTATTGTCTTTTAACCATGGTTGTATGATCATACATTTTTAATATACTATCATTACAGTATTAGAATATTGTTATGGAGATTCTACATATTTTTCCAGTGAGTTTCATATGGATTCATGTTACTGTTTGTTGTCCTTTCATTTCTGATTGAAGAACTCTCCTTAGCATTACTTGCAAAGTAAATCTGATGATGATGGACCTTCTCAGTTCTGTTTTTCTGGAAAAACTTTATCTCCTTCATTTCTGTGGGTAAACTATTACTTAACGTTTTTTCTTTAACTACTCTGAAATTACTCTCTGACAATCTCCTGTTCTGCAAAGTTTTTGCTGAGAAATCTGATGTAGCTTTTTGGAGGAATCCTTGTAAGGAATATACTTTGTCTTGTTGTTTCAAAGTTTCTGTCTTTGTCTTTCATTTTGAAAGCTTGACTACATGTCTTGTTGAAATGTTCTTTAGGTTAGACTTCATTGGAAATCTTCTAGATTGTGACACCTTATATTGATATCTTTCTTCATTCTTGGGGCTCTTTTAGTCATACTGTTTTTCAGTAAAGACCCTACCCATGTCTTGGCAACTTTCTTCATCACTGGGACATAACACACAACACCTGCACCCTAAAGGAAGAGAGATTTATTTGATCTATATTTTCAGTTCTTGATTGGATGGCTCCAGCGTGGGGTAGCATTAAAAGAAATCTTAAAAGCCATGGGAAAATGGGGAGAATATTATCTAGTACTGAGTACGCTGATAGAAATATTTATTGCAGGTTCCAGCTTGGGCTTGAGGTTTGGACATAGGAAAAAGCACAGCCCATCCTGGGGGCCTGTGTATCTTGACTCAGCAACCTCCTTTGTGATGTGGTCTCCTCAAACCAAGGTCACTGCCACCTCTGCCGCCTGGACTGCTGTGACGCACTGATAATACCTGAACTTGGGTGCTGTATAAAGATATATTCCCTACAGTTCTGGGGGCTGGAAGTCCAATCCTGGAACTCATGGCTCTCTAGGCCTGATCTCATTCTATTCCTGTGACCTTGGGTTCGGTTTCCAGCACAGGAACATGGAGGCTTTTTTAGACCATAGCATGGCTGGACAACTACAGGCACCTATGTTCCCCTTCCTGAGTCTGAGTTTTCTGATCTACAAAGAAGTCTCGGGCACTTTGGAAGACACTGTGTAAAAGAAAGAGGAATTTGGTACCATGGAGATTGGGAAATGAGGATTTGTCCCAGGTTATGAGTGGGAAGAGGGAGGCAACCTTTGAGTCTACATCTCTCCCAGGGAGTTCAGAATCATTCAGACTTGACCTTTGAACCCTCACTTGCTCTCAAGCCAGGCATTTCCTCCTTGAGCCTCCATTTCCACACCACAGTTGACAGTGACTCCTCCCTAGAAGCACCTTTGCAGATAGAACTGCTATAAAGCATCAGCAGTGGCCATGAGGCCTATGTGTTTCAAGAAAAGGCTCTCACCTGTCCCTTCCAGGCTGCTACTGTGAGCACAGTGCAAGAGAAGAGAGAGCAAAGAAATGCGACCCTCCACCTGACCACCAGCACCCCTCTCAGAGGCTTGCTGGCAAAGGGAGAGTTGGGTGACATGGAGGGAGTCTCCTTGTTCCTGCCAACTCTGTGGTCCCTGTCCACCCTTGGGGGTCTGTGAGGTGAATGCAGGTCCAGGGATGCTGGTTGTTAGGGTTGTGTTGTGTTTTCTATCTGAGGTATTGGTAAGCCTTACATCAGCTTTCTACTTCTCTTTAGTGTTCTACCTAAAACTCTTTTTTTTTTTTATAAGAGGATTTTTATTTATTTAGAGAAACTACTAATGGGGAAAGCACTGGGAATTTTATTTTTATTTTAAATTTTAGTCTTTTAGTACATTTGTGTTGTCCATGTTTATATTCTTTGTGAAAGCTGCTAATTTACATAATATATCTTAATTTATTTTTTCATCTCCTTTTCCTTCCTTCTAATCTCTCTCCACCCATTTATCACCTTTTTTGTACATATTGCACTACACTCATTACATTTTCTGCATTGCATTTGCCAATGTACATAACAAATCCCTATTCCTTTTCTTCATCCATTATCCCTTGACCACCTTTCCCTCCCTCCTTCTCTCGATCCTATTCTCTTTTGAGAGTAATCTATCTCCCTGCATTTTACTACCTAGTTTTTATTTTGCACTTTATTTTTACTTTTTCTCAGGTTGTGTGTCTCATTTTTTCACTTAACATTATGGTGTCAAGATTCAGCCATTTTCCTAAAAAAGAACTCAAGTTTATCTTTCTTTATGGCAGCATAGTACTCCACTGTGTGGAAAAACCGTATTTTCTTTGTCCATTCATCTGTTGATGGACATACAGACTGCTTCCAAGATTTAGCTATTTTAATAGTGCTGCTACAAACATGTGTATGCATGATCTCTGTAATATAGCGTCTTAAACAATTTCTGCAAGATACCTAGGAAGGGAACAGTTGGTTTAAATGGAAGTTCTAATATTAATTTTTGAAAAATCTTCACACTTATTTCCATAGTGGTTGTACTAGTTTCCATTTACATCAACAGCCCTCAAATGTTCCTTTTCCTCTGCAGCTTCTCCAGCAGTTGTTATTTGATTTCTTGATGTTGGCCATTCTTTCTGGAGTAAGGTGGAATGTTAGTGTGCTTTTAAATTGCATTTCTCTAATGGCCTGCAATGTTGAGCATGTCTTCATATATTTATGGCCATTTATACTTCATCTTCACTGAAGTGTCTATTCATTTCACTTGCCCATGTTGATTGGGTTTATTTGGGGGTATCTATGTTTTTTGAGTTCTTTATATGTTGTAGATGTGAGTCCCCCGTCTGAGAAATCATGAGAAAAAATTTTCCCATTCTGTAGGTTGTATTTTCTTCTATTGGTTGTTTCTTTTTCCTGTGCAGAAGCTTTTCAACTTAATGTGGTCCATTTGCTGATTCTCTGGACTGTTTCCTGTGCAACTAGGGTCCTGTTCAGAAAGCCCTTGACTATGCTTATGACTTCGAGAGTTATACCTATGTTGTCTTCCAACAGGTTAAGTGTTTCTGGTATAACATTTAGCTCTTTAATCCATTTTGATTTTAGTTTAATACATGGTGAGAGATATGCATTTAGATTAAATCTTCTGAATGTAGAGAGCTATTTTCCCCTCAGTCATTTATTAAAGAAGCTGTCTTTCCCTCAGTGTCCAGTGTTTAGTGTTCTTCAGTGTGTGGTTTTGGAACTTTGATCAAAGATCAAATACCTAAATGTACCTGAGGCTGTTTCTGCATCCTACATTCTGTTCCATTGATCCTCATGTCTGTTTTTCTGACAGCTCCATGTTGTTTTATCACAATTTCTTGGTAATAAAATTTCAAGTCTGGGATTGTGATACCTCTCACTTTGTTCTTGTTATCCAGGATCACATTTGTTATTCTTGATCTCTTCTGGTTCAACAAGAATCTTAGGATTATTTCCTCCAATTCTGTTAAGAATGCTGTTGGAATGTTATTATGATCATTTTAAATCTATATATCAACTTTGGAAGAACCATGGCCACTTCGACTATATTGGTTCTGCCCATCTGGGAACATGGAATACCTTTGCACTATCTGATGTCCTCTTTGATTTACTTTGTCAGAGTGCTGTCATTTTCTCTGTAGAAGTTTTTCACCTCCTTAGTTCATTATAAAGTACTTAATATTTTTTATGCTGTCATGAATGGTATTTTTCCCTTTCCTTTCTTAGTGGGCTCGTTAGTAGTATACAAGAATGCTATTGATTTATGTGTTTATTTTGTATTCAGATATATTACTAAATTTGTTTATTAATTTTAAGAGTCGTTTGATGGATTTTTAGGGATCTTTTATGTAGAGTATCGTATCACCTGAAAATGATGACAATTTGATGTCTTTCTTTCCTATACATATGAGTTTTCTTTCTCTTGCCTAATTGCTCTTGATAATGTTAGGGTAATATGTTGAACAGGAGAGCTGATAGAGGATATTCTCAATGTTGTTCCTGATTTTAGAGAGAAAGCTTTCAGGTTTTTCCCATTTAATATGATCTTGTCAGTAGGTTGTCATAAGTGGCTTTTATCAAATTGAGATAAGATCTTTCTATACCTATATTCTTCTGTGTTCTTACTATGAAAGGTTGTTGGTGTTTGTCAAAGGCTTTTTATGAGTCTATAGAGATGATCACGTGATTTGTGGCCTTTCTTTTATTTATAGGATATATTACATTTGTTGATTTGCATATGTTGAACCATCCTTCCTTCCCTGAGATGAGGCCTACTTGGTCATGATGTGTGATTTTTCAATGACTGGTTGCATTCTGCTTGCCAATGTCCTGTAGGGTTTTTTTGAATGTCTATTCATTCAAAGGACCAATCTATAGTTCTCTTTTTTGGGGTCCACTCTACTTTTTTTTTTTTTTTTTTTTTGCAGCACTGGGGATTGAACTCACAACCTTGCGCTTGCCAGGGCAGGCGCTTAAGCTGCTGAGCCAAACTCCCCAGCCCTGGTTTTTTTGAGGCAGGGTCGCACTATGTAGCTCAGGCCGGCCTTGCGCTAGCGTTGTAGCCCAAGCCGGCCTTGAACTCACAACGCTCCACCTACCTCAGCCTCCCGAGACTCTACTTTTGATATCAAGATAATGGTAGCTTCCAGGAATGACTTTGGTAGTACTCCTTTGCTTTAATTTTTTTGAAAATATAGAGCTGTATTGGTGTTATAAATCCTCTGAAGTTTTTGTAGAATTCATCAGCAAACCCATCTGGAACTGGATGGTACTTGGCTGGTTCATTGTTTATTGCTGCTTCAGTTTTATTGCCTGCTATTGTATTATTCATGGTTTTAAAATATTCAGTTTTGGTATTCCATATGTATGTAGGTATTGACACATTTCTTGTGAATTCTCCAATTTATTGGTTTACAGGTTTGAGAAGTAATTTTTAATAATGTTTTGTTTTTTTATTTTGGCAGTGTCCATTGGAATTTTATATTTTTCATTTCCAATCATATTGATTTGGGTCTTCTGCCTCCTGATATTTTGTAAAGTTGGCTTAGGGCTCGTCTATTTTATTTTCTTGAAGAACCAACTCTCAGGGTCATCAATTCACTGTATTGTTTTATTGGTATCAATTTCATTGATTGCTGCTCTGCTTTTTATCATTTCCTCCTTTGTACTACCTTTGGATTGAATTGCTTTGTTTTTCTAGGACATGGAAGTGCATTGTTAGGATATTTATTTGAGCGTGCTCTAATTTCATGATGTGGGTATCACATGTATATGCTTCCTTCTTAGTACTGTATTTCTTTGAATATAAGACAGTTACACCTCCTTTTTTTCCAGTTCTTGTTGCATAGAATATTGTTCACCATACTTTGATTTTTAGTCTGTGAGTTTCTTTGGGGGTTCAGTGTGTTTCTTCTATACAGCATATTGCTGGCTTTTCCTCCCTAATTGATCCTGCTAGTCTGTGTCTATATTGTGGAAATTAGACCATTTACATTGAGAGTTATTACTGATCAATATTGAATTTTTCTGTCATTGCCATATTTTCCTGTTGCTGGTTCCCCACCTTTACATTCTGCTTAACTGGTCACCCTCCCTGGTATATTTCTTCTATTAGAATTTTTTTTTTGGTCATTGTAAGCTTCAGTATCACTTTTTAGGGAACTTTGAGATTTTTTTTGCAGTGCTGGTTTGGTGGTCATGAATTTCTTCAGGTGCTCTTTATCATGCAAGTATCTTATTTCTCCATCAATTTTGAAGGGCAGCTTTTGAGAATATGTGCAACTTGGCTGGAAATTTGTTAGGCTTGAAACATTTCAGTCCATACTCTCCTGAGCTTTAAGATTTGTACTTTAGAGTGTACTGTAATTTCGCTGTATTTTCCTTTCTAACTGATTCATTGCTTTTTCCTAACTGCTTTTTAAGATTCTGTTCTCACGTTGGATTTCTGGGATTTTGACTACAAGTGTCTTTTTGAATTATGACTATTTGGGGTTCTATATGCCTGATTTATCCAAATGTTAAATTCATTTACATTATTTGGAAAGTTGATAGCTATTTTAGTAAGCAGGTTTTATATGCAATTTATGTTATATGCTGATTTTTCTCTTAATTTTGATTAATCTTAGATTAATTCTCTTTTCATCAGGGAGGCACTGTTGGATGCATTTTCATGTTCTTGTTGTTGATGATGTTTCTTTTGTTTTTTAAATTTTTTACATTTATTAATTAATTTATTTATTTTTTGGTATTGGGAATCAAACTCAGGACTTCATGCTTGCCAGCCAGGCACTATGCTGCTGAGCTTTGCCCTTGGTCCTGCTTTTTGTTTTTGCTTTTTTTCCAGGGAGCAGGAGTTTTGTTTTTATTTTTTAAAACATGGTCTCACTCTGTGGTTCAGGCCAGCCTGGCCATCACTGTGTAGCTCAGACTCACTTCAAACTTGTGATGATCCTTTTTCCTCAGCCTCCCAAATTCTAGAACTATAGACATGCACTGCCACACTCAGATGTCATCTTCTTGTTGTTTTTAAAATGTCACTTATTAATTGGTCACCAACAACCGTTTTGTCTTCTAGTACTGAGACTCTGTCCTCACACTGAACACTTTTGTTGCCCACACTTTCACTAAAAGTTTTAATCTGAAATTCTATTTTGAGACATTTCATGGACTCTAATCCTTTTCTATGCTGATTATGTATGTTTTGCATAATTTTGCTTATATCTTCTATCTTTTTATTAGTATCATCTTTAGATTCACTGATAATTTTATTTAATTCATTGAATACCTTATTACTTTTATATTCTGTAAGATTGCCAGTTGCTTTATTAAACTGTTTTGTTATCATCCATGATAGCATTTCAAATAATTGCATGTGAGGCTTTTCGTTTCCTCCCTTTCAATAACCCATGGATCAGCTTTGGGGGAGCTGGGAGTTTTTGGAAGCATTTAATTGGCTTACTTTCTCATGTTTCTAATTTTCTTTTATTTTTACTAAGGCTTGTGCATTTCATGTAGTGGAAAATCTTGTTTCTAGTATGGAGACCTCTTTAATTAATGTCTACCTTTCATTGGTGTCCTCTGGGCATCGCAGATCTACTGTCCCTTAACTCTGTCCAGGATTCCCCATCTCCATTTTCTTGAGACAGAGGTTTTGCCCCATCCCCTGTTCTCCCATAATGGGCCTAAGTAATGCTAATGACCCTTATGCAACCTAGTCACTGACATCTCAAGAAACCAATTAATAGCAACAGCTAAGATACCTTGGCCATAGAAACAAAATGACCATCAGTTATAGCATTAAATACAAACTGAATATGGACAAATACTCTAGACCAATAAAGTACTACCCTTGGCCATAGGAAAGAGATCTGTAATTATGTAGTATCATCACTTAAGAAAAACCAAATATAGAACTATTATTTAGCTCAGTAAATATCTACTAAATGGAACTCTAATTCTACTAATCATGGCCCAGTATTCTACATAAATTCCATAAAGATAACTGCTTATCTAAAAATTTATAAAACTTAGTAGTTATACTAGTAAAGGTAGATAGGGTGAGGAACCAGAGAATAAAAAATAATAATAATTAATGGATAGGATATGGAGTGAAAATATGAGGTTGTGACTCCAACTAAGGAGTTAAAGGAAATTAATAGTGATACAAAGTAATAACTACAATGAACAAACAAGAAATTGAGGAAGACATATAAATGGCAAAAAAAATAAAGCAAAAAACAGGAGGGAAAAGAAGGTAGGAAGAGAAAAATGTTGGATGGGAATAAGATGAAGGCAAAATATAAAAAACTAAAAGATTAAAAAGTGGGAAAAAACCTCTCCAAGCTCCCAAAAACTCTCTAAAGGAAAGATAAAAAAAAGTGAAATAGGAAAAAAGAAAAAATGATTAAGCCAAAGAAAACAATTCCTGGGTATTGAGTGAATGTTTTCTTTCTATGAATGCAGACTTTAGATCCAGCCAGTCATGATTTTCTATGCCTAGCTTTAAGTCCTATGGGTCTTTGAGGTACCCCTGTGCACTAGCAACCCCTCAATTCATTCCCCTCTGGCCCTGTGTACTGTTCAAGATAAGACATGTCATTACTCCCCTTGGTAGATGGGGAATGGAATCAGCCCTCATTCTCTGCTGGACATACAGTGCAAGGTGGGGGTTCAAGAGGGCTACTGGACTTTATTTTGACAATTGTGGAGTCTGCTTCCTCCCTTCTTTCCCCAGTGTTAGGTCAGTTGGTTAGTCTTTGACTCTGCTGCCTTATGCTGTGCTCCCCTGTAGATGGGGGTGCAACTCCTTTGTTCAGTCTCTCATGGGGGACAGGGCACCACCCCTCCATAGCAGGTCTCCCCTCATATCTGTGGGTGGGGTGCCACTCCTCCATTGTGGGTCTGCTCTCTCACTTGGGGGTGGAGCACCACTTCTTTCTCACATGGGAGGCCCGGGTCCATTCTCCTCACTTACATGGGCAGGTCAACATTTTTACATTTTGGGGGGTGCTGCGGGTCTGTTCTCTATTGTGGGAGTAGAGTCTTTTGCCTACCTCTGGTCTGCTCCCTCATGTAGCAGGGCAGCGCCACTCAGCTCCTCTCTCACATGGGGCAGAGTGCTGCTTTTTCAGCCCAGGTCCACTCTCATGTCTTTTTTTGGATCTTTAACAAAATCAACAACAACAACCAAAACAAAACAAAAACAATATAGAACTGCAAAATGGTGCTTGTTAATAATTTTTTTTGCAGGGGAATAGAAAATAAAAGGTGAGTTTTCCCTAGATGAAGCCAGTGTTAGGACTTTTGATACCCTTTGTGAGTTTGTCATATCTCATAATCAGTTCTATGTATATTTGTAAGTGTGATATCGTACTTACTTCAAGGGTAGCAAATACTATGATAAAATTTGAAATACCATGGGAACAATTGAGAAAGAAAATCCCTAGGCTAGGTGGGGTGTGTAAATAAGAGCAGAATCCTCCAGGCTCATCAGTTGTCATCCATAAGCCACTGAGGCCCTGGGACACATTTATTTATTTCCCTACTTTCATATAATCTGATTAATACACTTTTGCTGACCCACACTCATTAGGAGCCAGACTACTCTAGCCTCACCCTGACAGTCACGTTGCCTTGACTGCAAAGTAATACTGCATTTCAGTTTTCTTCTGTAAAATTTGTAAAACATTAGATGGAATTGCATTTAAGGCTTACATGAGTACCTCAATTAGAACAGACCATGCACATAGTACATGATAAATGCTAACTGTTCTCTATCCTTATCAAACCAGGACCTTGAAGCCCCATTTTATGATTCTTTAATTTTGTAGGAGAAACTTGTGCCTTTTGAGTTGTAAAAGGAAAAAAAATACCAAGAACTACTGACATGGAAGGGACAAACAAAGGGGAGGAAAAAAAAAGAGTTGCATAGAGATGGAGAGACAGTTCGTTCCCTGTTTCAAGTGTGGAATCTAGGATTCCTGACTGTCATTCAAGATACACAGTGAGAAATATTTATTGAGAGTAGTATTAGAGCTGAGGTTCTAAATTCTACCCAGCCAGGAGCAAGGTGCTGGCACCATACGCTGGGGGAACACTCTGGCTAGCCCCACACTCCAGAGGCTCTGAACCCCTCACAGCCAGACACAAAGGCTCAGTGGTGCCACACTCTGGAGCATGCTCCGCCTACCTGACTGGGTCCTGGAGGCTCTGAACTCCACCCAGCCAGGTGCAAGTCCCACAACCTGGGGGTGCATATCTGCTAGCCACCTCCACTGTGGAGGTTCTGAACTCCACCCAGCCAGGTCCTAGGCCCTGGTAACATGCTCTAGGGGTGTGCTCCTGCTAGCTGCAGGGAGGATACAATCTCTGCCCAGCCCAGCATCCCAGAGCAATACAACAAAGTACATCAGGGGAATACACGGCCAGCCTCACAGGCCCCAGAGCACAAGACTCCAGCACCATAGTTTGGGGCTATGCCCTGGCTAGCCACAGAGATATTGGAGGATTGAAGCTCTAACCAGTGCAGCATTCCAGTGCAATCCATCAAGAGGTTGCCTGGCCAGCCATATAGGTCCTGGAGGAAAATGACAAAAAGAAAAAAACAAGATGAAGTCTCAATCCTCCAGCCCACTGAAAACAAACCCAAGAGACACTGAAATAGAAGACACTGGGAATCACACAATTGAACTTTCTGAAATGATAGCAACTGAAGTAAAGAAACAACTCCTGGA
Source organism: Dasyprocta punctata (assembly GCA_004363535.1). Lineage (NCBI taxonomy): Eukaryota > Metazoa > Chordata > Mammalia > Rodentia > Dasyproctidae > Dasyprocta > Dasyprocta punctata. The sequence goes on along the minus strand of RJWM01039091.1, from coordinate 2,961 downwards.
AACTATCAAGGAAATCAGATCAGAAATAATCTCTCTGGTAAAAAATGAAATGACAAACATTATGAAAGAAATGCTCTATGTATCTAAAGAAGATCAAAATAAAAAAAGAGAAGAACATAAAAAATGATGGAAATTCTGAATGAACAACGTAAGACACAATTAGAATGCCTGAAACAGATCCAAAGGGATATTTAGGATACTAAAAATTCCATTGAAAGTTGGCAAAATCTCTTGAATGAAGCTGAATATAGACTCTTAAGACCTTGAAAACAGCATGGAAGCTTATGGTCATGAAAGAAAAGATCTCTTAAAAATCACAAGGAACCAGGAAACAACAATTCAACTGCTGTAAGATGATGCCAGGAGAAACAATATAATATTGATGGATGTCGACGAAAAAGTAGAGGACACTATGAATGACCTGTAAAGACTATTTGCAGAAATAATAGCAGAAAATTTTCCAAACATGGGAAGAGAATGTGATATACAGGTAAGTGATGCATACAGAACCCCAATTAACCATAACCAAAATAAATCCTCAACCAGACATATAATAATTAGGATAGAAGAAATTCAGAACAACAGAATACTAAAAGTTATTAGAGAGACAACTGATCTGCCCTCTGGAGGACTGGGCGACCGCGTGGACCGCCGGAGAAGAACAACAATGGGCCCTTCCAGGACCCACCCTGCTGGGCCCGAGTGGCACTGACCAGGACACAACTGATCTGCCCTCTGGGGGACTGCGCGACCGCGCAGACCTCCAGAGGGGAAGTATGTGTCCTTCTGGGACCCACCCCGCTGGGCCCGTGCAGCACCAGCCTGTGGGCTTGGAATCAAGGACAAAATGCCCGCCCCCCCATAAGCAACCTGCTGGTTCGGAGTTCTGGCTAAATTGATAGCAACTAAGGAACATTAAGCAACTAAATGCTAGTATTGTTTTGTAGATTTTGCAGGCCTCCGGTCAGCAACCTGAGCATCTGTTTAGAAGATGACAGTAGGCAATGTAGCAAATATAGGGGATTCTGTTCTGTCTTGTCTCACTATTTTGCTTTACTCCTATCATTATTATTATTTTTTTGCTTTATTTTATATTGTTTTTATTGGTTTTATTCTGTTTTGTTTTTGGTTCAATTCTACTATACCTGTTGGAATGGTCAGCTAATCTGAAGATAACAAGATATACTATAGTAGCTATTGTATTCACATTATCTTTCTTCGAAGTTCTGTACCAGTTCTACTGCTTTGTTTTGATCGACTTTGTTCTTTAATGTTCTGTTGGATTTTACTATCTGTAAAATAAAAAAAAAGCTATTAGAGAAAAGAAACAGATCACCTTTGAAGGAATGACTATCAGAATCACAGCACACTTCTCAACACAAACCTTCAAGCCAAGAAGAGCTTAGAGTGAAGTATTTCAAATTGTGAGAGAAAACAACTTTCAACCCAGATGGATGTATCCTGCAAAACTATCTTTAAAAATTGATGGAGAAAGAAGATACTCCCACAACAAAGAACAACTGAACAAATTCATGGCCACCAAACCAACACTACAAAGAGTAAAGACACCCTAGAAAGAGACAAATATAGCTACAATCCCAAGAACAAAAGCAAAAGGAAACCACTAAGCAGGGCAAACAATTAAACAGAAAAAGTAGAAAACCAACAATAGAAACATAACATGATAGTGGTAAGTCGGTACCTATCAGTTATATCAATCAATGTAAATGGCCTCGACTCACCAATAAAAAGAAACAGACTAGCAGAGTGGGTTAAGAAACAAAATCCAACATATGCTGTGTACAAGAAACACATTTAACTCAAAAGGAAATTCACAGACTAAAAATCAAAGATGGAAAACAATACTCCATGCAACAGGAGCCCAGAAAAAAGCAGGGGTAGCAATTTTGTTTGCAGACAATGTGAACTTCAAACCAAGAATGATCAAAAGAAATAAAGAAGGTCACTACATACTTGATAGGGGGAAACTTCAAGAGGAAGAGATTATGATCATAAACATATATGCACAAAATATAGGAGCACCCAACTATGTAAGACAAATATTAATAGACATGAAAAGCCAAATAATAATATATTTATGATGGGAGACCTTAACACCCCACTGCCACAAAGAAACAGATCAACCAAACAAAAAATCAGCAAAGAAATAACAGAAATGAATCAATCTTGTGAACAAAGGACCTAGTAGATGTGTACTGAGTGTTCTACCCAACAACATCAGAATACACATTCTTCTCAGCTGCACATGGGTCATTCTGTAAAATAGATCATATACTAGCCCACAGAACATGCTTAAATAAATGCAAAGGAATTGAAATAATTCCATGCATATTTTCTGACCATAGCACAATAAAATTAGAAATTTATGACAAAAAACCCCCACAAGAACCCTATAAACACATGGAAAATAAATAATACTCTTCTAAACAACCAGTAGGTCACAGAAGAAATTAAACACTATCTACAATTGAACAAAAATGCAATATAAATTACTGGAACCTGTGAGATACATTGAAAGCAGTCCTCAGAGGGAAATTTATAGTACTAAACTCCACATCAGAAAAATGGAAAGAATACACATAAACAATCTAATGATGCACCTCAAACTTCTGGAAAAAGAAGAGCAAGTCAACCCAAAAGCCCAAAGAAGGGAGGAAATTATGAAGATCAGAGCAGAAATTAATGCAATTGAAACTAAGAAAACAATACAAAGAATTAATGAATCAAAGAGTTGGTTCTGAACCTGGGACCTCGGAGGAGAACGAGAGGGGCTCCTCGCGGGGCCCCCGCCCGCCCGAGCGGCACAGGCATGGATCAGGACTAAACATGGACTGCCTTCCGGGGTCCTGACCTGGGACCTCGGAGGAGAACGAGAGGGGCTCCTCGCGGGGCCCCCGCCCGCCCGAGCGGCACAGGCATGGATCAGGACTAAACATGGAC
>RJWM01039090.1:0-16333 GCA_004363535.1 Dasyprocta punctata | reverse complement strand
GCCAGAGGCTGGAGACACTGACTGGATGGTGGGGAGCTGCGTTCACCTGCGGATTCCACCTCTGATGCGCTCATAGCCCATCTGCTATTAGGAGGCGGAGCCTGGGTTGAAGAGGCGGATCCCAAAACCGGCTCCTCCTTTCTCCCTCTGGTCTGAATACACTGTATCAGTCGGGGTCTTGCTAGAGAACACAGATATGACACGAGATATACAAATGCATAAGAAATTACCAGACTGGCTTCTGCTGGTCACCAGAGTCGGATGAGGAAGCGTGCAGAGGGCGTCTGCAAGCCAGAGGCTGAAGGATTCAGTCCGAGGTCTGGAGTTCACCGCAGGGACCCGAGCAAGCCCACACCAGCAGGCTGATGGGCCTTGACAGAAGGCTGGAGAAGAGTCTACGCCAGAAGTCTGGAGGATCCAAGGCAGAAGCTAAAGAATCTGCACTGGAAGCCAGGAGACGACGTCCAAGCTGAAGGCGAAGACTGGAGCTCCTCCAAATAATGGAGCCTGACCGGCCTTCCTCCTTCCCTTTCATACCATCCAGGAGAGGAGCCACCCTAGGGTAGGTCTAAACCGATTTGTTACGCTTCTAAATGTCTCAAACTGACACAATCGGTCAACCACTACATACACCAAATAAGAGAAAGATTACCAGAGTGCATTAGTTGGTGGAGAAAGCAAGGCTCAGCCCTGTGTGCTGAACTATGCGAAGTCCACTGGCAGTGCAGAGACATGAGCAGGTGGAAAGCCATGTGAGCTGCAGAGAGGAGACTTCAGGACGCTCATCGGGGTGAGATTACAGCACTGTACACTGTAGAGGGACCAAGTTTCCAGGAAGACAGTTCTAAGAGGACACACCACGAAGAGATGCCCAAGTGGGCAGGGCAAAACCCGCAGGAGCTGCAGCAGGAACTGACAATCCCCCTGCTCCATGAGGAGACTTCCACAGGAGCGGGCAGATCAGGAAAACAGAAAATCTCTGGGTATGGCGGTGCAGCCCATAATCCCAGCACTTGGGAAACTGACACAGGTGGATAGCTGTGAATTCAAGGCCAGCCTGAATTGCATAGTGAGACTCTGTCTCAAAAAGAAGACTGTTATAGTTGATACATTGTGTCAACTTGAGAAGTTTGGAAGTTTAACAAAGAAATTTACCAGGGAGTCAGGATTCTTACTTTGTAAATATTCTCATCCTGTGCCAGAGGAAGGCACAGAGATTTTGTGAGCCCTACATCTGCCCGGTGTGTGTGGGGGGGTGAGGAGTGGCCTTCATACAACATAATGGAGAAGAGGCTTGCTCTCCCCACTTTTGCTCTGGCTGCTTTTGCTCAGCTGCTGCCTTGAAGTGTCGCCCCAGTGCCAGGCCACTCTGCCTTGGAGCCAGCTGATTATGGACTGAAACCTCCACAAACAGTGAGCTAAATAAACCTTTCTTTCCTTCATTTTGGGTGTCAGGTGTTTTGTCCCAACAATGAGAGAAAGGTAACCAAGACAAAGACAAAGAAAGGAAGAAAGAGAGACAGACAGACAGCCAGAAAGGAGACAAAATCGATGGGGATATAATCAGCCTGAACGCTATCAATTGACTTTATCTAATTGATATTTAGAAAATATTCTATCCATCAGATTCAGAATACACATTCTTCTTAAGCTCAAGTGGGACATTCTCTAAGATAGTGTCTGGGGCCAAGAACACCTCCACAGACCTAAAAGAGTAGAAATCATGTAAAGCGTGTTCTCAGATGACAATGAGGTTAAAATAGAAATCAATAACAGCTGAGTATGGTGGTGCACACTTCGTGTAATCCCAGCTTTCGCATGTAGGAGGCTGAGGCAGGAGGGTAACTGAAAGTTCCAGGCCATCCTGAGCTATACAGAGAGTTCAAGTCCAGCCTGAACTATATAAGGAGATCTTGTCTCAACAAAATGCAACCAGTGACAGAAAGAGTTATAAATGGTTAGAAATTGAATACTAGTCATTTAATAAACACAAACCCCAGGGTTCTCAAGATAAATTTTAAAATATTTTGAAAAAAATAAAAATGAAAGTACAACTTGTCGACTTGTGGGATGTAGAAAGGCAGTACTTAAAGATAAATTTATGGCATTAGATCTATAGAACAAAAAAGAAGAAAGAGCTAAAATCAATATTCTAAACTTCCACTTGAGAACCCAGAGAAAGAAGAGCAATAGCGGCCAAAGGAAGCAGAAGGAAAGAAACTAGAGTAGAAATTAATAAATTTCAAAATACAAAAGGGGAAATACAAGATGACCCTCTGCAAAGACCAGCAAAACGTATCAGTCAGTAGCCAGGCCTGGTGCGGATGAGGAAGCAGGAGCGGCTCTGTCTCAGCGGTGGGAGGCGAAGGTGCCGGCACCCGTGTGTCCACGGCTGTGAGCTGAGAGGAGGGGTTTTCCTGAAAGGCGAAATCCTGCGCCATGCCTGAGAAGGGGGACGCATGGTGACCTGTGCAGCTCTGTACTGGCTGAAGTAGAGGGAACAACAACTGATGTGCTGCCCAAGGAGAAGGACAAGGCCTCGTCAACTTCACAAATGAATTATTCCGAATACGTAAGGAAGGATGACACCAGTTCTCTGTAATGTCATCTAGAACACAGAAACAGAAAAGAGCATATTAGAAAGTGAGAGTTAGAACCCATTCAAGGGGCCTTTCCCAACTCCAAAACCTGGTAGACATTTTGCGAAAGGAAAGCTACGTACCAACATGTGGCGTGAGACAGGTGACAGATTCCTGCAGAAAGGGTTAGCGGTCAAACCCAGCAGTGGGTGAAGGCGCCGTGAACCTCAGCAGAGCGGGATTTCTGCCAGGCCCGCAAATCGGTTCTCAATTTGCAAACCCATGGAAACTACCGTATCCATGAATCAAGAAGGAAAATCACACAGTCACATTGCCTGGGACACAAAGCCATTTGACAAAATTCTGCACTAATTCACAGGAAGAACTCTTAGCAGACTAAGCATAGAAAGTAACTTCCAGGGGGCTGGGGGTTTAGCTCAGCAGCTCAAGCGCTTACCTGGTAAGCAAGAGGTCGTGAGTTCGATCCCCAGTACAAGGAAAAGAAAGAAAGAAAGAAAGAAAGAAAGAAAGAAAGAAAGAAAGAAAGAAAGAAAGAAAGAAAGAAAGAAACTTCCATAATAATTATTTCTTTTAAAAATCTATTTGAAAAACCTGTTGATGACATCATAACTAAATGGCAGAAACTGCAAACTTTCCTTCTGAGAGTGAGGGAAAGGCAGGATGTCCTCTGTCACCATAGTCACTAAGTGTTGTTCTGGAAGCCCCACTGCTGCAATAAGACCCACAAAGGGAATAAGGAGTATGCACCTTGGAAAAAGCAAAGCTGTCTCTATCTGCAGTGGCACAGCTGCTTACTTAGAAAGCCCCACCTGCCTGAAATTAAACATCCTGCAGTGAGTGACTGTGGCAGTGTCTCAGGATCCTGGATCAACGAACAGAATTCAAATGCTGCCTCTGTCTTCAGGTAATCAATAATTCAAATTTCTAAGTTTAAAACAATGGTATCTAGAATAGCACCAGACGTAATGGCGATACTAGCTATAAATCTATCAAAATATGTACAGGGCTTATATACGAAACGCTTCAAAAATTCACAAAAGAAAAACTAAGATCTAAATAAGTAGAGAGATACTCTATGTTCATAGATTAGAAAACCAAACAAGATTAAGTGACTTTTTCTATTAACTTGATGTATAGATTCTACAAAATTCCAAACAAAAGTTATCCTGCAGATAGTATCAAACTGATTCCAAGTTTATATAGAAAGGCTAAAGTCCTAGATTAGCCAAATAACACCAAATAAGGACAATGTTAGAGGATTCGCACCACCCAATTCTGCAAGTTAGACGGGACTACGCAAACTAGACGTTGTGGTACCAGCAAGAGAAAAGCCATAGTCAATGCAACAATGCAAAGTTTAAAATAGATACAAAGGAGCAAAAGCAACTCAATGAGGAAACAAAAGCCCTGGGATTAAAATGTGACTGGAAGCACTGAAGGCCTATGGGGAAGAGAGAGAGAGAGGGAGAGGGAGGCCAGCGGTCACTTCGCATACGCGTCAGTCCTTTCAAAGGAAATTAGCTCGACCTGGATCCCATTCTTTAGTACGAGGCCCATAATTATAAGACTCAACTTCTTGATAAAAGCAGAGAATCTGAACTTTGGTGGTTAGTTTTTAAATATAACATTAATAACCCAGTCCAGAAAAGAGAAAAAGATACATTACAGTTTATTAACCATTAAGAGAAAGAAAAGACAGACCATAGTCCTTTTTCCTCAGAGAAATTATTTACGGAGCACCATCAGACAAGGATTCGTAACCAAAGCAGATGAAAACTTAAAGTATCAGTAAGAAACCGATGCACCTTACAAATGGGCCAGAGCTCTCAACAGACACCGCACTGCGGAAGAAGACACAATCCGGAAATAAACGCATGCAAAGCTGGTTAGCCTTACTGGTCACCAGAGGGTTACAGACCACAACTAAGTGGAAGACCAGAGCATGCCCCTCAGAATGGCCAAAACGTAAAGGGAAAAAATGGAGCAGTACCGACCGCCGGCCCAGATGTAAACCAGCAGGAATCCCCTTCATCTCATCCCTCAGTGATGCAGTCACGTAGAAGGCAGTTTGATTGTTTCCTGCAGAGTGAAGCATGCCCTTACCCTGTGATCCAGCAGTTGCAAAATAAACTCTACTGTAACCATAAAATAAAATATTTTTCAGTGTACAAAACAAGCTATCAAGACACGCAGAGACACGGATGAGGCTGTGGAGCACAGTTCTAAGGTGAGTCCGGTCTGGAAAAGCTGCACAGCACACAATGCCAGCCGCATGACATTCTGGAAGAGACAAACCGTAGAAACAGGAAGTGGAGGGTGGAGCGCTGATGGCTGAATGAGTGAAACGCGGGACTTCGCTTCGGACAGTGAAACTACGATGCCCCACATCGCCATGGTGAACACGGAGCGTCAACATTTTGCTGAAATCCATGGAATATCACAGAATAAAGTGAACCTTAGTTAGTGTAAATGGAAGAAGATGTAATTTGATGAAATTACAGTTTTCATCTAGGAGTTTCTCCAAAATACCCATTATCTAGGTTTAATAGAGAGAAAAACATTACGAAAATCTCAATTGAGGGATATTCGATAAACACTTCACCCGTGACTCAAAACTTCGTTACGTTATTGTGCTGTTTAAGGGGGTGTCACCTTGATTGGCGTGTGAGCTGCCGGGGGCACTGGTGGAGCAGACCTCTGCGTGTGTCCCCGTGGTCGTGGAGGCGTGGCCTCGAGGACTGTCTGGCCCCGGCCTTTCTTCTCTGCTTCTGCCCCCTGCTCCAGCTCCTAGCCACCATGACATGAGCTGGTTTTTCCTGCCATGGCCCTCTATCGTGGAACCAGCCACCGGGAGGCAAAATAAAACTCTCATCCCGCAAGCTCGGTCTCAGCGATGAAAAGCTAACTAATACGGTCATCAAGAAGAGAGAGGAGGAGGAGGAAAGGAAAAAAATTATGTCAGTCGTAATAGCTTTCCTTTGCTACAACAAAATACCAGAGATAATCACCTGAGAAACAGGCTTATTTTAGCTCAGCAATTTGGAGGCTTCCGTCCAGGATCAGATGAACCCATCAGTCTGGGGCCTTGGAGAGGTACCACATCAGAGGGGAGGCAGGCGGGGGGAAGCCTGCTCACCTGACAGCTGAAGTGGATGGAAAGGGAAGGAACTGGGTTCTCTTCAGGGCAGGCGTCTGTGACCTCAGACCCCACTGGGCCCACTCCTAGGGTTCCACCAACCACCCAATAGTGCCACACCCTTAACATGGGGTCTTCAGGAAACATTCAAGACCCAAACTCTAGCAGGAAGGAAGGAAGGGAAAGAACAGGTAGAAGACGGAAAGGAGAAAGGAAACCGTCATAACCAAGAGGAATCCAAGTTGAATTCAGCCAACTCAACTGCATACTAAACAAAATACAAATCATATAACAGAATTCCATCTCTAAAATCCATAGCAAGAACAAATAACACTATCCATTATACATTGCAAAATCAATAGATATTTGAAGAAAAACAAAAAATGGACAATAACAGACACTGGCCAGATATGACTATATTGAAAGAGACAAGGATTTAAAGATGTAAATAAAAATATACTCCCAATGAATGAAAATATAGGAAAGCTCCAAGAAAGAAAGGGAAGCAGAAATTCTAGAGCTGAAAAAAACAATTTTTAAAGATAGTTATTTGATGGTCTTAACAACAGATTGCATTTGGTGTATAGTTGATAATTTTACAGACAAGTCAATACAGACTGCCAACTAAGAAGAGAGAAAGAAACTAAATGCATCAAATCCTGGATTCTAGACAAGCCCTGAATCTGAAGATTCATACAAAGAAAACCACACACAGTTGGACTTCTAAAAACTCCAGTTAAAGGGAACACTGTGGAAGCCGGCAGAGGAGTGGCTGCAGGGGCTGCACAGGTAGCTGCTGACATCTTTACAGTCAAGAAAGAAAAATGAAACAGTGAACCCAGACTGCTGTGCTTAGAGACAACTTTCCTCAGGGAAAAGGCAAAAAATAACTTCAAAAAAGGAAAGTAGGAGAAGTGTTTGGCATCCAGGCTGAGTCCCACAGCAGCCTCAGGGGAGAGGGAAGGACGCCAGCGAGAGCGGAGCCTCGCCGCGGCCGTCGTGGGCGCGCGTGGGGATCAGGTGGTTTTCTCCTGCGTTCTTTACCGTGGACAGGACAATACAAGAGACAGCAGGATGACGGCAGCGCCCCGCGGGGCCCAAGCCGATGACAGAAGTGACCGGCGTGGGAATTATGGCGAGGTGGTGCAGGAGGTGCCATGTGCAGCTGCAGAGTTCCCACAGGACGGGGCGCGATGCTGACCCCAAGGAAAGAGCACGGATCTTCTCAGAAGTGCAGAGAGCCCGACTTACGGTGCTCCCACTTGCGGGCTTTTTTTTTTCTGTCTTTGTGATGGGACAAAAGCCATACACATTCAGCAGGGACCATCTTCAGGCTTTGAATTTCTGTCTTTCCTGGACTACTGACAGGCAGTGCCGTCCTCCCTCCTGGCACAGAAGGGCAGCGAGCCGGTGCAGCGCCCAGGGCCAGCACCACAGGGGTGCACACAGTTGTGCGGTACTGCTCGGTGCTCAGGGGCCTTCTGTCCGTCTGCACCTTCCAAGAGATCTGCTCGGACAACGCCGTCAGGCCGAGAGCCATCTGCAGAGGGTGAGTATGGCCACCCCCATAGCGACCACAAAATGCTAACAGGAAAGTGAATAGATACATTAAAATGAAATTTGATATAGTCAACTAATCCAGCAAATGTGGCAGAGAAAGCGGAGGCAGGGATAGAGCAGCACGAGTGAGCAGCGGGCAGCCGCGAAGTCGAGGCCCGAGCGCACCGCGCCCGTCACGCTAGTGCTCCCTGGGCACCGCTGCGGCAGCGCCAGGCCCCACCGCATCCTCTGCAGGTGGTGGGCGGGGACGGGGAGCAGTCTCCGGACATCTGCAAGTGCACAGGACTCCCGCGACACGGTCCAGCTGCCCACACGTCCTCCTGCACCCTCGGGCTCTGCGGAGAGCTCCCCTCGGGTGGGCTCAAGATGCTGCACCCTCTTCAGAGAGCCTGGAGGGCCCCGGAGGGACGAGCTGAGAGGGCCAGCAGAGGACTCGGGCCAGGTGCAGGGCGGGCTCCTCGGGGCCGTCGTGTGGGAGACTGGGCCCTCGTGAGTGGCGGAGGAGGCCTGGCGGTAAGCCCTTTTCCCGAACATTTCATAAAGCCCGAACGAGCAGAGGAATAACTCAGCCAGCCCCTGAGCACCCAAGCCAGCCCAGACCCAGAGCCCGGGTGCTGCCCCACCCGCGGGCGCCTGCCAGCCCCTCTGCTCCTTCCCCAGGAGGAGCCTGCACTAAGCAGCTCCCTGGACGAATCCCTGAGCGTGAGGGGACGCCGGGTGGGGGACGCGGAGGCCACCTGGACCCGCTGTCCCCACCCGCAAGTGCCTCCTGTGGCACAAAGGCCGCCGTGCCTGTGAGGGAGGCCCGAGCCGCCACGGTTCCGCCCTTGCTCCGTTGCAGGCGCTGATGTGGAAGTGAGGACTCATTAGGGCCCCGGAACCGCGCACCCCGACCTGTGACTGACACGGCGCTGACGATCTGTCGACGATCGCATATATTTTAGTTTGTTTTCCCTCCTGGCAAAGAAGTCAATAACCCCAAAACAGCCTGTTTGAGTCACTCATGGAAATGGACATAGTTTTCTGAGGAAAAGGGCCGGGTGCGTGCAGCACCGTGGACAGTTCCGGCTCAGCCTGTCCAATCCAGAGGACCACAGGAGAACTGACACAAAATCAGGAGCATTAGACAGTACTGGGAATTGTCTGATTAACAAACAATGCCGCCCGCTAAAACACAGCCCACAAGGAGCTCGCGGTGGTGCGTGCCTCTCACCCAGCACGCTCGGAGGCTGGGGCGGAGGACCACAAGGCCAGCTCCAACCTGGCTGCCGAGCAACTTAGCAAGACCCTGACTGGGAGTAGAAGTTTTAAAAGAGCGGGAGATGTAGCTCAGTGCAAAGATGCTGAATTCAATCCCCAGTGAAAAACAAAACAAAACAAAAAAATCTCCTGAATCGGGTCACACGAGCTTGGCGTGGGCGGGAAGCGGAGTCCCCTCACCTGTGGCTCTGCCATCTGCCCCTGTGCCAGGGTCCTGGAAGCTGGCAGGCAGGGAGCAGGGAGCCTCTGCATCCCCGTGACTGCTCTGTGCAGCCCTCACCCTGGCGGTGTCCTCTCCGGTTTGTCCCTGTAGGTGGCACAGACCAGCTAGGAGGGCTGGGGGCGGGTGTGTCACTCCCCAAGTGGCTCCTGCTGACACGGCCCTGTGGGCGGCCCCTCTACAATGGACGGAGGTTCTGCTGCTTGCAGCTGGCTGGCTCTCCACCGCCAAGATGGCAGGAGGGAATCTTTCTGGCCGCCACTGAGGGGAAAGGGTGCTGCTCCCTCCCCGGCTGGAGGCTGGGCTGGGGCCCCAGCCTTGCATTTGTAAGAATCACAGCAGTTCCTGGGGGCCAAAGCTGCCAGAGTGGAGACCAGGGCATCAGACTCTGTGCTCAGATGGTGCAGGCTGCTCCTCTGGTAAAGCTCTCACCTTTCTGGGCGTGGGTGGTGTAGGATGCGTGCACCGCACCTCGACCTCAGAGTCACCCACTGAGTGTGTTAGTCTGCAAGGGCAGGGGAGCCATCGATTCTCAGATTATCTCCTGCTTCCAACGCAATTCTAGGAGTGAGGGAGACAAAAATTAAAAGGCACCGGTACCCCTCGGGGCCTGGGCCCTGGGAAGAAGTCCACAGACAGGTAGCCAGGCCATGTGACCCTCGTGGCCCAGTGTCAGCATCCTGCTGCCCATGGCCTTGGCGGTCTTGTTCCTTAAACAGAGATGGCACTGGACTCCTGAAGACCCCAGGCCATGGGCAGACTGAAACAAAGACCTCTTCCAGAATAGAAATCTTTGTCCTCAATTGAAAGCGAGTAAGTTTAGTGACAAGCACTTGGGCACCCCATGACAGAAGCCGGCACCAAGCAAGTGCACAGAAAACCAACAAGGTTCTAGATGGTGAGAAATTTCAGTTTTAAAAGATGTTTGGCTTGCTCAAAAAAATCAAAATAGAAAAAGAAATTCATAGCCAGAGTAAGGAGATGTGGGAAGGGATGACCGAGCGGATCGGGATCAGATTCAGCGGGGTTTGTGGAGAGACGAGGCAGGCGCAGTCAGGCGAGCCGCAGAGATCCCCGCACTGGCCGGCTCAGAGCTGGGGCAGGGGCAGTGAGGCCACAAGCGCACTCGGAGAAGTTGGTCAGAAAAAACACAGAGTTCCAAAAAGGTGCGGACAGGGCAAAGTCCAAGTTCAGGGGACAAGAGTCCAGGAGGAGGAGCACATCCACAGAACACGTTCTAAGCACAATGGCAGGATTTTCTAGTGGGTAAACTCCAGCCCAGTCCCTAGGTGGGAAGCCCTGTGAACGCCCAGCAAAGTAAATAAACGGAAGGCGACTTCGCGCAAACCCAGGCCAGAAGTTCAAAGATTTGGGGTGGGAGTTCTTGGGCTGCCTGAGAAGCACCCAGGGAGACTGTGCTCACAGCCAGGAGCCGGGAGACAGAGCCGCTGCGTCACGAATGTGCCGAGGAAACCGCGGCCGCCATGGAAGCCCAGACCCACAGTGTTCTTTCAAACGTGAGAAGTGGGGACGTGGCGGACACTGGGCAAGTCAGCGAGACCTGCTAGTCACAGAGAGCTCGCAGACCTGCGCCCAGCCCTGCGTCCAGGTCCAGTCGGAACGGGCTGTCTCCAGTTCTTCCAGTGAGCATTGAAGCCGGTTTCTGGTAGGACGGCCCGGACCCGACGTCAGCCTGAGGGGCTGCCGGGGAGCTCTTGGCCGATCTCTCCCACCGTGGTCTGCTCCCTCCTGCGGGGTGCGCTCCTGCTCCCACCTCCAGCTGGCCCACGTTCTCTGCAGAGCACGCTTCCTTTCCGACCTTTAATAAATGCAAAACCTTTTGAACTTGTTTTGCCCAGTTCTTTGCTCAGCACAAGAAGAACCTAGACAGAATCTCTAGAAGGAACTCCCACAACTCCAGAGCCCAGTAAGAAGGGAGAAAAGGAAAAGTAAAAAAAGGAAAAGGGAGTGAAGTAGCCAGCAGCAGGACCACACTCAAGGAAGTTCTAAAAACTCTGGTTTTGGCAGAATGAAAACTATCTCAGATTTGAATACTGAGATTCCAAAAGGAATAGAGAGCAAATGGGTGGGTAAATCCGGGTCATCACCGGCTGTACAGATAATCCTGTGCCCTGAACTTAAAGCCACACACAACACAAATGCTCAACACCAACAGCAGCAAACTTATGAGGAAAGTAAATGGACATTGAAATGTTCTAGGATCTTTATAATCTGGGAGAAAAATGAGTATTCACTAACTTTATTTTTGGTATGTGATATATGGCTCAAAGAATCTCTAAAATAGAATAAAAATTAAACTAATAAAATAGTAAAAAGAATATGCAGAAAGTAAAATGATAAAATATATCAGCATATTCCAAAGAGAACAGGGAGGGGAGGCCAAGGAGCCCGGGACGAGCGGCACAGACAGAGATGTACAGTTCCAGGACGGATTTAACCAAAACAGCGAGTACTCATGGCACTTACGGAAGGCTTGGCTGACCTTACTGAAGGAATGTTTTCACAAAGGAGCCAAGTGGTCTGGAAGGCGCGTTCCTCATGGGTGCTGAGTCTCGGTCACGCTCCGCGCCCCTGACACACTTCAGGGAGGACGGGTCTATTCTGGCCCCAGCATTAGTAATCTCAGTCCTTGTTGGCCCCAGGCTTCTGGCAGAAAGGAGTGGAGAGAAGGTCTGGGTGGAGGAAAGCTACCCACAGCAGGGCGGCCAGGAGCAGAGAGGAACGGAGGAGCCAGGGCAGGAGAGGCCCTTCCAGGTGGCGCCCAGGAAACGGCCTGCCCCGACCAGGTGCCCCTCCTAATAGCAGGCAGCTCGAGGACCCCAGGACCCAATCACCATCCACAAGCCCCACCTCTGAGTGCAGGAGAGTCTGGGGGTTGTCCTTGGTTTGCGCTGTGACTTGCTGAAGGGAGCCTTCCCTCTCCCAGCGCCATGACAACTGAGCACTGCGGCACCGACCATCACCAGCAGTGTGAGGAGATCTCACAGGACCAGTACCGCAGTCTCCATACCGAGAGGCCAAGACGAGCAAGCTTTATGGAGAAACCCGGGGACCCGCACACACCCCGGGAGATGTGACAGCTCACAAGCCACGCCAGAGGGCGAAGAGTGCACTGAAGGACGGGATGAGAGGAAACTGGGAAGGGGCTGCTGTCCCGGGTACTGCACAGTCTGCGCACTTCTCAGATTTAGGCAAATCGATGAACTGCTGGGCCAGATGTCCCCCAGACCCAGCGTGTTTCAAGTCGGGAAGTCACGCAGCGTGTTACCCGCCCCCAAGGGTGCGCAGCTGGGTGACCACTGGAACACTACTTCGCATACTTTTAAATTAAGAAACACACTTCTGGTGGTCACTGTCAAAAATTAAATTATGACCGAAGTTGGAACAAAAGGTCTTTTGAAGTAGAACCCAAAGAAAAGAGTACGCGTGAAGACCGGGGCAGGCCGGCAGGAAGTGCCAGCCCTGCGTGGAGTGCTGCCCTTTCCCTCGGGAGAGTGCCAACAGGGAGCCCCGCTCTGTGAAGACCTGAGGTCTTCTGCACCCCGCCTCTCCTGCACCCCTGTGTCCTTGGCCGGCACCATCTCCAGGTGCATCTCCGCAGCGGGGAGCCCTGTTCTGACCGGGAGCCGGGGTGGACCCCCGCAGTGCCGCCCTCCAGGTCCGTCAGCCACCCCGCTTCTCACCTCATTCCCTGACAGGGCCTGTGGCAGTGTCCCCGGAGCTCCGGAGCGCCCGGGGGTGCCCCTGCCCGCCGCGCACCGCGTCTCCCGGACATCACTGGGCCCTTCCTCCATTCAGACACCCGGCACCCTCCACACCAAGCCCCGCCTCACTAACATGACTCTTCTGCTTCACTTCCAGATATTTCAGTCTTGTTTTACATTAATTTAAAATTTTCCCTTTTAAAATTATAAACCAATTACTTGATGTGTTTTGGGTAGAAAGGTTAGAAAATCTAGAAAAAAGATAAAGCAGGAAATGAAAATCAACCATGCTAAGAGGATTTCATTCACATTCTCCCTTTGCTTTTTCCCAGATAAAAGGAAAGCAATGTTGATGACTCTCAGAGACCCCGGCCCTCGCCCAGGTGGAGGTCCCCCTGCAGCCCCCCACCGGTCTCTTCACTACTGGAACCGCACTCCATCACGCCCTCGACGCCTCGGTGAGGCCCTAAGTGTACGCAAAAACTCATTAAAAGATAAAAACCGCAGCGCTTGGGCCAAACGTGACCCATGCCTGGGTTTTTGCTCCAATCTAAGTGTGATTTTCACAGTTTTAGAGCTGGGAAAGGGGGAGGCCAAAAGCAGAATATTTCACGATGTGAAATCCAGGTATCAGCGACGGCAGCGATCACCCCGGCCGGGTCTGCTCACGCCGTGTGTGCCCCGTGGCTGTTCACGTGCTGGTCAGCTGCACTGTGACAGCTGGGACCCACTGGCCTTTGTACCCCGAGCTGGGCACATGGCTCGTCCAGCCCTGGTCCTGGCCCTTGAGGAAGTGACGGGTCTCAACCCCGGTGACCAAAGGAAGGGGACTGACGGGCCAGCGCCCGTGGGTGCTGGGGAGTCAGGCTCCTGCGGCCCCCACCGCTCGGGCCTGTCTTGGGTGCTTCCTCAGGCTGAGACAGGATACCCCACCCCACAGCTCCAGGAGGGGAGGTTAGGGCCGCTGGCTGCGACCCACCCAGGAGCGTGGGTACAGCACACTGTGGAAGCTGCAGTTCTTGGAGTTGCTAGCGAGACGGGACACGGCTTCGGGGCGTTTTCTCCTCTTTTGTTAGCTGCTTGTTAATGGTTTTGTGGTATTTTCTGTTGATTTGTCACTTTTTAAATTTATGTATAAAAACTCCTAATAAACAGCTTCCCTCTCATCCTCACGTTTGTTACAAATGTGTTCTCATGTTCGAAGTCTTGGTCTTGTACCCTTAAATTGTTTCACAGTGTGGCTGTTCTAAGACTCAGGGTGAGATGTGCTTGTCATTGCTTTCTGCAGGATCCTTCACCACCCCGGGGTCCCCTCCCCTTCCACTACCCCAGGCCACCACCCCTGCACTGCACCTCTGCCGGGGCGAAACCCAGGGAGCAAGACACTGGGCCCAAGTGCCCATCTCCTGGGCGAGGTTCCTGGGCTTCCGGGACGTGGCCTTCCCTCTCCTCTCCCAAGATACCCACCCCGATGGCCCTCAGGAAGAGCGGTGGCCCCAGAGGGCCTCGCGGTCGCTGAGGCAGTGCGGATAGCGGAGGCATCACAGCTGCCATTGCGAAGGCCGGGATCCGGAGTCCAGGGGCTGGGACCCCACTGTCTCGTGTCCCCTTGCCTGGCCTTGGCCAGCTGCCGGGACCCTGCTGTCTGCTCTCTGATTTTCCACTTCCGTCCCATGGTGAGGACAGAGTAGGGCGCGGCCGTGAACACCCGAAACGCACCCGTGTGGAGTCAGCCAGGGCCATCGCCCGACGGGAAGCTCCCGCCCACTGCGGAGGCGTCCGATGCCCACGCTCGCCCGCCTACTGCACCTTTCCGTCCAGTCTGCGCCCTCCTGGAGAGTGGCACTGCACCAGGGAGTCACCCTGGCTTGCCTAGACCTGCGGCGTGTTCAGGGGCATCTGTGCCTCGGGAGCCCCGTCCTGCGGCTCCGTTCCCAGCCTGCACAACACTTTCCTGAGCATATGCTATAACTCTCTGCCCTTTTCTTTATCTCCTTGTTCCTACAAGTTGGCCTGAATAACGGAGTCATTATCAGCAGCCCCACAATGGGTCCCGACATCCTCAGTCAAGATGTTCTGCAGATGAAATATTGATCAGCCCACAGTGGGCAATCGCGCTCTCGTGAAAGAGCCAGAAGTTAATGGGTCTGGCCGCGCAGGTCCAGGCGAGGCTCTCAGCCACGAGAGAGGCCAAGCCTGTGCATTATAATTACTCCCTACAACAATAAACGTCAGCACTGCTTTTATTTATGGGCCACAGCCAATGGTCCTCTATGGGCAACACACTGAGAATTCATTTTACAAACCAGTGCTGGTGGGACTGTTTGCTCCTTCCAGGGACTGCTGAGCATTAACCCTGAAGCGGCCAGACCCAGGGCAGCCGGCATCCTGCAGCGGAGAACGGGTCCAGGCAGTCCCCAGGGTGCACCGGCGCAAGGGCCCCGAGGACAAGTCTGGGCTCCGCACAGGAGCGAGGGCCCGTCCCAGAGCAACCCCGAGGAGCGGCACCGCAGAGCCTGTCACGGGCAGCCAGCACCCCCCCAAAGCCGGCCCATCCGGGGCTAAGCTCCAGATGCCGGCGGTTAGCGCGGGCGGACGGCCACAGCAGCACGGCCTCTGCGGGCACCGGTGCCCTGCGTGCCCACGCAGGTCGGGCATAACGGGGCCCGGTTCATCTCTGCGACTTCATTTAGAGGTTAGCAGACCTCTCCCATCGCTGTGTTCAGAGCCCCAGTGCCGAGGCGCACTCTCCTTTCTTAGGTGTCCACCAGGTTCCAGAGACCAGAGCGTCAATGTGTGGCAAGGAGAGGCCTGCCAGGGCTGGGTGCTAAGTGTCCCCGCGGCCCGTGGCTCAGAGCCCAGTCTCCAGGCGGCTTAGCCTTTAAGCCGTGGGCGGGGCAGGTCCGCTTGCTCCCACACGGGCTCTCGCGGAGACAGCCACCATCAGACCCCTGTGCCACAGGCCGGACTGGTGGTGTGCTGACCCTGGACTTTGGACCTCCAAACTGTGCGGCACGAAGCCCGCCTTCCTTCACAAGGAGCCCGGGCCAGGCACTGGCCGAGGGCGGGAAAGCCGAGCCACGCAGCCCCACGGGAAACCGGCAGGGGCTCCCCCACCGCAGGTGGCCAGGACTGGTCAGCTGCAGCTTTCACGTCCTCTGCCTCTCTGGAAGCAGAGGACCCATGGTCCGGCTCAGCGAGAGCTCCCGCCTGCTGGGGCTGCTCTGCACAGGCGCTGATCCCGGGATCTCCAAGGTCAACTCAGCTGGAGGAAATGGGGAGCAGGGCCAGGGTACCTATACGAGGAGAGCTCCCTGGGGGGCTGGGAGGCCCTGCCACAGAGTGCTGGCTGGGAGGAGTGGCCCTGAGGCCCTGCGACAGGTCTCTGGAGACGCAGGGCAGAGACGCTCGGGAGGGCACTGGAAAACCACCCACTGCACCACATGTGCTGAAATCCTCAGTAGTGGTTTTGCTGCCCACCGCTGTGTGGCCTCCGGAGGCTGCTGCTTTTCCAGCTTCATGCACAGAAGCCCAACCTTCCAGAGCACTGAGACCACCTCTCATCTCCTGGGAGAGCCCAGGTAGACACACTGAGCTTGGGCAGAGAAGCTAACCCACTTCTGGGTCCAAGTCACATTTCCATTTCAGAATCGAGGGCCCACCGGGACTAGCCAGGTCCTACGAGGGTGTGAAGCCACCGGTCCTCTCTCTGGTGGGGTGGAGTCAGTGAAGCCAGCAGCAGGGCTGGTTGGACAGCTGGGACCCAGCGAGGATGCCTGCATCTTTTCACCAGAGTCAGGAGGACCCAGAAAGGGTTCCCCAGGCTCCCTGA
>RJWM01039089.1:0-16345 GCA_004363535.1 Dasyprocta punctata | reverse complement strand
TTTTTTTTTTTTTTTTTTTTTTTTTTTTTTTGTGGCACTGGGGATCGAACTCACAGCCTTGCACCTGCCAGAGAGGCGCTTAAGCTGCTGAGCCAAACTCCCAGCCCTGGTTTTTCGAGGCAGGGTCGCACTATGTAGCTCAGGCCGGCCTTGCGCCGCGTTGTAGCCCAAGCCGGCCTCGAACTCACAACACTCCGCCTACCTCAGCCTCCCGAGTGCTGGGATTGTTACAATTTTTAAATCTGCATTGATATATTGTCACCCAGTATCCAAATTATGGTTTACTCTAGGTGTTCATCATTCTGATTTGGATAAATATATAACTCTTGTTAACCATTGCAGTACTATTGAGAATACATTTAGAGCCCTAAAAGTTACCTGCTTTGTCATTCAGTGCTCTGTCTTGTTCCTGACCTTATTAGGAAAGGCTTCAAATTATTATTGCCAGTAGACATGATGGTACTCAAGGTTTTTGGTATTTTTTGTTTGTTTTTTGTTTTTTAATCATGTTGAAGAATCTTCCCCCTACTCCTATTTTTTGGGGAGATAACTTTGTTTCAAGTTAAGAATGCTGAACCAATCCTGCATACCTGGAATGAATCCTCCTTGGTCATGGTGCATAATCTTCCTGATGATTTGCTGCATTCTGTTTGCCATATGTTATAGAAGATTTTTGCATCTATGTTCATTAGGGAGATTGGCCTGTAGCTCTCCTTTTTGAATGAATTCTTCTCTGATTTTGGTATTAGGCTAAAACTCACTTCCAGGAATGAGTTTTGGAGCACTGCCTCCTCTTCTATTTCACTGAAGAGTTTGAGGAGTAATGGTATTAGATCTTCTCTAAATTTCTTATACAAGGGCCTGGGATTTCGCTCAGCAGTATAAGCAACTGCCTAGCAAGCATGAGGTTGTGAATTTGATCCCTGGTACCAAAATACATACATACATACATGCATACATACATACATACATACATATATGCATACATAAATAAATAACAGGATCTGGGGTTCTCTTTGTTGGTAGGTATTTTTTGTTGCTGTTGTTGGTATGTTTTTAATAACATTTTCAATTTCATTGACTAATACTGGGTTATTTAGAATTTTTATATCTTCTTGATTCAGCTGTGGTAGTTCATATGTATCTTAGGAATCTGTCCATTTCATCTGTGTTTTCAATTTTATTAAAATAAAGTTTCTCTAAGTAGGTATTAGGATCTTCTGCATTTCTGCAGGATCTATCGTGATTTCATCCTCTTAATTCCTAATTGCATGAATTAGAGCTTCTGTTTTCCTTTTTTTTTTTTTGTGAAGTTGCAGGGTTGGTTCAACATGTGCAAATCAATAAATGTACCACACCATACAAACAGAGAAAAGGACAAAAATCACTTGATCATCTTGATAGATGCTGAAAAAGCATTTGACAAACTCCAACACCCATTCATGATAAAAACCCTACAGAAAACTGGAATAGATGGTCATTATCTCAATCTGATAAAAAAAAATCTATGACAAACCAACAACCAACATCATACTAAATGGTCAAAAACTGAAGGCTTTCACTCTAAAATCAGAAGCAAGACAAAGATGTCCACTGTCACTCTCCTATTTAATATCATTCTGGAAACATTACCAGAACAATTAGACAAGAGAAAGAAATAAAAGAAAAGGGATAGGAAAGGAAGAGTTTAGATTATCATTATTTGTGAATGGCTTGATACTCTACATAGAAGACCCCAAATAGTTCATCAAAAGATTTGTAGATTTAATAACCAAATCGAGTAGGTAACTAGATAGAAAGTCAACACTCAATCAATAATTTTGTTAGCCTGTGTTTTGTAATCTGAGCAACTACTTGAAGACAACAAAATGCATTATATTAATAACTTAATTTCTTATTATCCTGTTTTGAAGCTCTTTATCTTTGTTTTAATTTTTTCTTACTTTTCTCTCTTTGATATAAAAAGTAAAAACTCAAAAATCAATAGCATTCCTGTACACAAAAAACAAATTCACTGAGAGAGAAATTAGGAAAACTACACCCCCTACAAAAGCACCCCCCAAAATTGAAACACTTAGAAACAATCTAACAAAGGAAATATAAGACCTATGCATTGAAAATTACAGTACTCTGAAAAAGGTGATCTAAGAAGGTGTAAGAAAATGGAAAGATATCCCTTGCTCACGGAAAAAGAAGCAACATAGTGAAAATGGCTATAATCCCAAATTGTTATACAGATTTCACACAACCTTGATCAAAACACCATAAGCATACCTCACAGAACTAGATAACATGTTCCTAAAATTCACTGGGCACCAGAAGAGACCTAGGATAGCAAAGCAATTCTGGGAAACAAGGGTAAGGCAGAGGGCATCACAACCCCAGAACTGAAATCATACAAACTACTGTGATAAAATCAGCAATGTATTGGCAAAACAGACCTGAGAATCAATGGAAGAGATTAGAAGATGTAGACACAATTCCAAAAACACTCAGCCACCTTACCTTTGACAAAGAGGCCAAACATATTTACTGGAAAAAGAGAACCTCTTTAATAAATGACATTGGAAAAACTGGTTTTCCATATGCCAAAGTCTAAAGCTAAACCTCTGTGTATACTATGCACTAAACTAAAGTCAGAAATGATCAAAAACCTAAATAGTAAAACAGAAACCCTGAGTCTACTGGAAGAGAAAGAAGGTAAAAATCTCGAAGACATAGGTGTAAGAAGAGTTCATGAATAAAATCCAGACTGTATGGAAACTACTTGAAAGAATCAACAGCTGGAATGTTATTAAAAAGGTTTTGCACACCAAAAGAAATCACCAACAAAGTGAGAAGACAACCCACAGAGTGGAAAAAGTGTGACACATGGTCAGGTGTCACACAGACAAAGGACTTCTATCTAGAATATATAAAGAACTGAAAAAAATCAGACTCCCCCAAATTCAAAGTCTCAATCCAAAAATGGAAATCTGAGGTGAATAAGCACTTTGCAGATGAATACATAGAAATGGCAAATAAATACATAAAAAAATGTTCAACATCATTGGTCACTCAAGAGATGCAAATTGAAACAACTGAGATTCCATGTCACTTCAGAAGAATTGCCATCGTCAATAAATCAGCTAATAACAAATGCTGGAGGAGTTGTAGGGATAAAGCAGTCTCCACTGTTGATAGGAGTGCAGACTGCTACAATCACTGTGGAAATCATTGTGGAGATTCCTGAAAAAACTAGAATTGGAGGTCCCATTCAATCCAGCTATGTTCCTTCTGGGTAACTTCCCAGAAGAATTAAAAACATCATACCACAACATATGTGCACCCATGTTTACAGCTGCACAATTTGTAACAGCTAAATCTTGGAAACACCTAAATTCCCATTAACTGAGGAATGGAAGCCATAAGAAGGAAAACCTTGAGACTCTTACAGGTAAATGGATGCAACTCAAGGCCATGCTCTTAAGTGAAATAAATCAGAATCATGTGTGAAAACATCATATTGTCTCTCTGTTGTGATGAACTGAAGGAGTAAATAAGGTTCAAAATGCACAATAAATATTTTAAAATGAGAAGAAACTGTTCAAAAGCAAAAAGGAACTCGGATGGGGAAAAGTGGAAAGGAAAAAAGGGAAAAGGAAGAAAACAAAATACAAGATAATTATATTGCTAGCTTCTCTTAGTTCATTGATAAGAAAGGTTTGTGCTAATATGGTTTAGAGAATTTTATGCCCATATTTTGTACTCTGACTAACTGCTTAAAAATAAAAATACTCACTGTATTAGTTATTGTTATTCTGTTACTATAATATAATGAAATTTTGTTTTACATATTCCATAAAAAAGCAAAAAAAAGAAAATCATGAATGCTCTTTCTATTTTACCGATTAAATTTTGACAAATTCAACTTGAATTTTCTATGCAAGAAATGATCATAAATCTCCTATATTCTTGGAATGACACATGAATTATTACTTAATCCCAGATTAGTAATTTTCTGTTTATATTTCATGACTCTAGCTTTAGTTTGGTTTTTATTCAAATATTAATAATTATATACTCAAATTTATCCATTTATTAAATATTTTTGCTTTTTTCCTATGTTTCTCTAACTTTAGTCCTTCTACCACTTGCCACTGAAAATATTTCTTTTTAAATATTTTTTAGTTACATTCCTTGTATAATCTTCACAACCCCATACTCATTTATTTTAAGGATATTTCTTCTTTTCACATTTCATCTTAATTTGCTTTTATCATATGGCAATCACATCTTTTATTTCTATATTACCACTAGAATTTCCATTGTCCTCCTGATGTCAACAATTCTTATTCAATATCTGTTTTACCCAACCCCACAAGTCTCTGGAAATTATTTTAGATAAATGGTTCTGCTTACGTAGCTAAGGCAGCAAGATGTACCACTGTGTTCTGCTCTTTTTTATTTTGAGCTCTCTGTTCTAAATCATTTGCAGTCTGTTCTGGTCCTCTCTTTTCATTTCCTGAGTTGTTTAAATACATTCTCATCCTCAAACATATTTCTCTACTCTTGTGATAGTTGATGCTCGGGCAGAGGGTGCCGGAGGGCAGTTCCTTTCTTTTAGTAACTTGCATCTCCTTCCACTCTTTTCTGTCTTTCAGTTTTGCCTGTGAGGAGCCCAGGGCAAAATTCTTAACATTATTAATATTTTTAGTAATTGTTAATATTGCTAGACAGCTTATTACTTTTTAGTTTCATCCTTGCAATATGTTTTTATTGACATATATATTTCTTTTCATTGTCACAATGTGGAATGTGGTAAAAAAAATTTCAGTATGTTAAACTAATAGGTCTCCCTAGATTAGAAAAAATTCTATTTTATATTATTGCTCCTGTATCCTTTCCTTTTTTCACTCTGTGGCTGCCTTTATTTGTATGCTATGCTTGTTAAACCAATGCACCGTAAAAAGATTCTTTTCCCTTCTTTTTGTGTTATTGTTTTATGTCTCATTTCATTGATTTATTGTATTATATTCCAGGCTACAAGTCTGATTCTACAAAATGATCATCTTCTACTTCAATTTGACAATCTATATTTTCTTTGTACTTCTGTTTATTTGAAAATCATATCTGTATATCAAATTGTCTGTAGAGGTAGATGAAGGAAAATCCATTGAAAAATATTGTAATTCCTAGAACAGATTTTGTGGGCAACTGAAAGAGCAATGGAGATAGTAACACAGACTAGGTCTGCATATACTTTCAGGGAAGAATGGAATAATTTTTCCATCAAACAGAGTACAGTATGTGTTTGAGAGAATGAGAGACAATTTAAGATTTAGGACCAGAAAACTGGAAAGACATAATCTATTCCCCGAGATAGAAAGTTTTATGGTAAAATCAGATATTGATAGAAAGTAAAGTGACTGTTATCTCACTGACTCAGTATTATTTGTGGATATTCAACTAATGGTTATGGGAAATGTATGGGCTGGAGATAGAGATGTAGAACTCCATGACATAGATTTTGCTTTTGAAACATGATCCAAGACACTACTGGAGTTGGTCATGGTTGTGAATACCTGTAATCCCTGCACTTGGGAGGCTGAAACAGGTGGATCATTGCAAATTCCAGACCAGTCTTGGCTATATAGCTAGACTCTATCTCTAAGCAAATAAATAAATAATAAAATAAAACAAAGATGTCACTGTAGTAAATGTGCCTGAAGGAGAAGCATCAGGAGGAGGAGAAGGAGAAGTTATAATTCGACAGACCTGAGCAATGCTTGTTCAGAAACAAGACACTGAGATTGAACTGACGAACAGGCTGATACCAATTGGCTAGTGAGGTGAATCAGGAGATGAATATGCCTTAAAATTAATACTTAGAAATGTTAACAGGGACAGTGAAGAAATCATCTATCTCAAGGTTTTTAGTGGTTCTGATAACACGCAAAATGAGAATTTCAATTTGATAACGAAGGAATCATCCGTGTTACAGTTTGGACGAAAACCCTTCCCCCCAGGTGAAGCTTTTGGAGGGTTCTTGGATCATGGGTCCGTGGACTCACCTCCTGGTGTAATCAGGGACTGAGTTAGCTACGAGGAGGTGGACCTGCTGGGGTCACGGGAGGTGTGACTTGGAAGTGTATGTTTCGCACCCAAGCTCCTCACTTCTCTAATTCCTGACCCCCGTGACCTGAGCAGTTTTCCCTGCAGCAAATCTTTCCATTGTGCTGTTTCTGCATTTGAGCAGGTGAGCCAGGATCTGAAACTTCCAAAACCATGTAACGAAATAAACCTCACCTCCTTTAAGTTCTGGGTGCCAGATATTGTGTCTCACGTATGAGACAGTAACTAAGACAGTTGGTAATATCACCGTAGCATTTTGTGGTGAAGCAGTGCAGTAAAAGATGTTTTGTCATCAAAGATTAGCTTTCATTTATATAAGCTTGTGGGAAAGACAGTCATACGCTATGCTGTTTTCTTTACTTGTGCCTGGCACATTAAGTCACTTGACCATCCTGACATACAGTCTTCCTTCCTTGATATAATTATTTTGAGATTCATTCATATTGTATATCAGTTTAATCATTTTTATTACTGAACACTAGTCCACTATATACACAAAATATAATTTGGTTACTGATGGGTTTGTTTTTCTTTTGGGGCTATTACAAATAAAGCTGGCAAAAAAAGACAATGATTAAGAGGTAGTCAAAAACAGAATATAAAAGCATCCCTTCTAGGATTTTACCTTTAAATCTAAGCAAAATGATGATATAGGTATTACAACGAAATAAAGTTAAGATGATCTTTGTTTTGGTATTTGGGGGCAAATATCAATGTATTGGTAGACTGATGTTTTGTGTGATGGTACATTAACTGGAGATTATTTCTAGTAATGTTCTTGATTAGATGATATATGAAGATATAGATGAAATATTCCTTAAATATATTTTGCTTTCTTGATTATATCTGACCTCATGACTTATGCATGGAAGCTGCCATGATAAAAACCTCTACTGTTAGAATGCTAAGCTATTTCTCAAACTTGTTTGATTTGCTTTGATGTTCATCATTTTTATTTTTTATTTTAAACTTGTTTTTATTTCTTGATTAACACATATAGTTTACATAGATTTATGAGGTGCAATGTGACACTTTGATTCTTCAGTACTTTGAGTAGTGATCGACTCTGAAAAAATTGGATATCTATCACCTTAAACATTTACCCTTTTATAGTGAATACATTCAAATTCCTCTTTTCATTACTTTTAATGCTACCTATTTTATTTTTAAGATAAAATTTTCAACATCTATCATTGTGTTTTCAAAGTTTGTAGTCTCTTCCAGAAATAAAATTGCATGACAAAATGACTCTGGAATAGTCTCAGCAGTGAACATTAAGGAGTGCATGTCACAAGGTATTTGGCTAAAGGATTACATTAAACGAAAATTTTAAATTATGCAATATAATATATAGATGCACATTCTTACTCATCTCCATCTAATCATCCTAAATTCACAGTAGCAGGACATGGGTAACTGTGTCTGCCATTGAATATTACATGAAACACCTCTAAATTATAAAATAGCTAAATTTATAAATAAAATATCTCTCTTAAATAAAAACAAAGTATATAAAATGGTATAAATATGTGAACATACACAGAACAAAATTTGCTTCCAAGGTATTATTACATTAGAAGCTTTTAACCAATTTTTGCATTAACAAATTCTAAGTTGTGAATTCTTCCTAATTAATGCATAAAGACCATGCACATACAAACTGATACACTGGCACAACGCCTTACAGAAATGGTGCCCAAATCCAAATTCTGCTGTGACTTTTATCAACCATTTAGTTTATTTTGGTAATTCACATTAGCTTCCAAAATCTCCTGTAACTGAAAGGGAACCAGTCATACAGTAATAAATGTTTCTAAAACTCACCAACCACACAGACTTTCTCTAGAGAAAACACTCCTGTTAATCACCGCAACACAGAGGTCTTCGAATATAATAACTTGGTGAAATAACTACTTTTTCTCGAGTGTCTGACAGGTTTGTGGTGATTTGCCTCTTGGAAGCTTCTTTTCATGCTCACATCAAGCTGATTTACCAGAAAATCTAACCCTACTCATACAATTGTCATTATTTTATAATCTAGATCTTGAATAAAGAAGTGGGAGAAAGTAATATAATTCAAACTGGAACTCAATGCTGTTTAATACTTTAAATTCACATCTACTTCCAAACAATTGTTTTGCAATTGTTTTTAGTTGTCTTCAAAAAGATTAATAAAAATAATGAGAGAAAATACTGTTGAAATATTCTGAAGTGTATTAACCATGATTATGTAGTAAAAACTATAACTTTTACATGGGAAGGCTCCTTCTTGAAATGCACATGCAAAGATAAGTGAAAAATTTGTAATTTAAATATATTGCATGTAATTTCATTTCAATATTTGAACATCTTTGTTTTAAAATATCAGTTAATATTCTCTCTAAATTTCAAATGAATTTTAAAAGAAATATTTGAAAGTCTATGTAAGTTAACCTTAAAATTAAGGAAAACTAGACTTTCATGCTTTTAAAACAATTGATCAATTGAATATGAGAGTTTGCTCAAAAGTTTCCCTCAAACACAAGTAAAACTTCATAAAAATTTTATTGTCTTTTATTTTTCACACATTTATTCCACATTTTTAGTCCTTTTGTGTGTCATACATTTGTATCATTTACTTGATTTCTATTGTGATTATTTTCATATTTGTAGAATGTATTCATTCTTTAAATCTTTTATTTTAATTAAGTTTACAGGTACAATTCAGATATGCACAATTATCACATTCATCAAAGGAAATTTGTACCTATACATGATCTGTCTTAGTTCTCTTTCCCATTCTTCTGCCTCCTTTTCAACTCCTCTTCCCCTCATTTACAAAGCTGTTTCCATTTTATCTTTTCTTTTCTTTTTCTTTCTTTGTTTTCTCTTGCATTCACCCCGCCATTCCCATGTCCCATTGAACTTTTACTTCCTATTTCACTGTATCTATTATGCATTTTGGTTTTTATTTACACTTTCTGATTTTCGTACCAGAGAGATAATGTGGTATTTCACATTTGTGTCCTCTATTTCACTCAAGAGTATGAGCTCAAGATCCATCCACTTGATTATAAATGTCTCGTCTGTCCTTCTTTATGACTCAGTAGTATTCCATTGTATGAAAAAAAAAACCCATCCTTTTTGTGTGTGTGTGTGTGTGTGTGTGTGTGTGTGTGTGTGCCAGCGATTGAATTCACAGCCTCGCGTCTGCCAGACATGCGCTTAGACTGCTGAGCTTAATCCCCGGCCCTGTATTTTGAGACAGGGTATCACTATGCAGTTCAGGCTGGCCTTGAGCTCACTTTGTAGCCCAGGCTGGTCTGAAACTCAAAGATCCTCCTGCCTCAGCTTCTGCAGTGCTGGAATTAAAGGCATGTGCCACCACACCTGGCAAACCCTATCATTTTTATCCATTCATTGGTTCATGGGCATTTGGGCTATTTCCAGCTTTTTTTAAACAAGTGTCACATCCTTGGGGTTGTAACTTTGAAAAGGGTAATGCAGAAGAAACCTTTCTTTAAATGGACCTCTAGATAAATCATGTTATTTCCTAGGGTGAAAAGATCACAGCACAAGCTTTCTGCTGTTAGATTGCAACAGTAAGCAGAAACACCTAACAGCTCCCAGGATTTGAAGGCGAATTTATTTATGTTGATAGGCCCTGTTTGGGATCATTTCCAGCCTATCAGGTCCTGATCTCTGGTGGTCTAGGGCTTTAATGGGACAGGCGAGCAGGCACTGCAGAGGCAGAATGGCTTGTCAGCTAGGGATTGGTTTACACACTGCGTATCACAGTGACCAGCCGTTTCTAAGAGACAGGAGCAATTGAATCTGGAACAGGAACAGTTACCTGGGCAACAAACAAACTCAAGTATACTGACTGAGTGGAGCATTTTCTACTGCATTTAGCCCCTCTTTTAGTTTCCCAGCAAATCTTTGCTGGGCTTATTACATGCCATCTTCTGAGAAAGGGCTCAGGTAGAACTCAGGCCTGTCTGTCCTGTCAAGTTAGTGAGGGAGTTAATCTGACCTAGGTGAGTGTCCAATGTGTTTTGGATGCTCATCAAATCTTGGTCATGCATTTACTTGTTTTATTGTCTTGGGGCAATGTTCATAGGGAAACAACTAGTAGGGGAGCAGGAAGTAAGGACTGGGGTAAGCAGTCTGACAAAAATCCAGGGGAATAGGTAGATTAAGTATAGCTTTGTTACTCTGTTGGTGGAACAAATTGCTTCCATTGAGTTTTGTCTATCTCGTAAAGCATCAAATGTTTTCCTAGTGAAAGACATATATGGGTTAAGTCCAAAGGTGACCCAATAGTCCGAGCATCTCTAGTGATAATTGTGTGCACTTCCAAGCCTGAAATCCAAGGAAATGTAGAACATTTGGGAATTATACAACTGAAAATAGAGTAGTACTTTGGTTCTCCAGTTTAATTTGTTCCACCATTCTGCAAAAGATGAACATGTTCATGTTTGTGCAGTAAAAATGACTGAGGTCAATGTGGAGTTCACAAACAAAATTTTGTCCAGCACTTCTGCTCAAACAAAAGCAGTTTATTCACATTCCAAAGAACTTAGAGTAAAAAAATTATTACCCCATCTGTATCCACAGAAAAGAAACAGAATGCATTTCTCTGCCTTGTATCTATGTGCTACATTTTGAAGTTTTTCTTCTTCCTCTTTTTTTTTTTTTTTTCTTTTTGGCATTTTTTAACTGTAATACTACTTGTAGGCTCCTGTCATTTTTATCATATTGCATCCAGGGTAAGATTTATCCTAGCAAAACCATCCAGTTATGTTTTAATTGCAGATAGGTACATCCCAGGTTGTCTTAATAAATATGGATGTTAAAAACCTAATAATATAGAAAGAAGAATGAAGATAATAAAACCTTAAATTTGATGCTAGAAAATGTCTTTGGTATTAGAAAAAGTAACGGATGTGGCAGATTCAAGAAAATGAATGGCTAAATCATTAAATTTCATACATCTTTTTTCTCAAAAATCAGTCTCATCAAGAATGTATCTGTGCACCTATACTTCTCTTTTGCTGTTTTCTTTCTTTTCAAAATGCCCTTTCTCACTTCTTAAAAGAAACACATATGGGAAGGGAACCTAGAGTTGGAAGGGAGGGTTAGGGCGGACAAGGGGATGGTATAAAAATTGGAGATGTTTTACGTACATGTCACAACTGTACATGGAACACAATCCTTATGTACTGCAGGCACAAACTGATAAAAAATAAAAAATGAAAAAAATGAAGATATTAATATCCCCAATCAAAAATTCTACAATGACCCTTAGCTCTCTAGAAACAAAAATTTTATGGACACAAAACAGTGTAAAGCCAGCTTTGATGAATAGGTCTATAATCCCAGAAGGAGTCAAGCCTGAGGCAAAAGAATTACAAATTTGAGTCTGGTTTGGTCAATTTAGTGCTTTAGTAAGATTTTGCCTTAAAACAAACAAAGAAAGGAAACAAAACAAAACAAAAAGCAAAAACAAAATAAAAAAATCCCAAAAACCCTTGGGATGTAGCTCAGTCTGTAGCCTCTGGCTTAAGTTCCCAGTACTTCAAAAGACAGACACAAAAACAAAACAAGCAACAGCAACAATAAGTGGATAAAAAATACTGGAAATTCTAAAAAGATCTTGATCTTAAGCATTTCAGCCTTCAGATCTGTGATGGGTAAAATTTGGTTGTTCACGCCACTCGATTTCTGCGGATTTGCTTGGCGGGGGAAGGCAAGATGATTACCAACTGTCTCGCACTTTAGTGATCTAAAACAAGATTACACTATCTTGATCCTGATTTTCAGTCAGGTATTTGGAGAGATGAAGCTTCATATCCGCTGTGCAGTGGTCCCCCAAAGGCACCGCCTGTGCTTCCTTCCAGCAGGCTCATCCGGGGCCTGCCAGTCAATGCTGGGTGTGGCCTGGGGCCGCAGCTTTATTATCTATTAGTTGAGGGTGATTTCACTTCAAGCTTCCCTTCAGCTTTACACTGAAGGATTTAGACTTTTATATCATTGCTTCCTTTCCTGTCGGTGATTCTCCAAAGAGAACTGGGTAGAGCCCCATGGCTCTTTTCTGCCCTACCCTCACAAATCACTCAGAATTGCTTTTGCTTGTTTTTGAAGCAATCAAAAGGCCTAACAACTTCCCCTTGAAGACATGTTATTGTAAGAGCCAGAATGGACTAAGACAGTCACCATGGTGACAAACAAACTTCTCCAGAGACACAGAACCTGGAAGGGGTATATTTAGATATATGAAGAGATTTATCAGGACTGGTTCACATGAAGACGAATGCCACAAAACGCCTTCTGTATGCTGGAAACCTAGTAAAGATGGTTCTGCAATTCAGTGTGGCTCTGAAGCTTGATAAACAACAGAGCACGTGATGTGACTTCCCAGCCCAGGGCTGCAGGTCTGAGACAGGGAAAGGGAGATACGCCCTTAAATCCTGGAATATGAAGGCCTTGGGAAAGGTCTTTAGTTCTAGAAAGCAAGAGAAGATGGACGTCAGAGCTCAAAGATAGAGAAAATGGACCTTTCTGTTTCCCTTATGAGGATGCTGGCCTACATTAGTGAGAGCAAATCTGCTTAACTCTCTTGTGGGAACACCCTCCACAGGCAGGTCTAGAAAAGATGTTTCAGTAGCCATCTGAGCATGCTTAAACTTAGTCAAGTTGTCACATAATGTTAAATGTCACAAAAGTAGGACACTTATATTACTATTAAAAATATAATTAAAAAAAGAACAAACTAGCCACTTCAGATATTTTTGGTAAGAAAAATTTGATTGAATGATTGATTGATTTTTTACAAGCAACAACTACAAGAACAACAAAAAAACCAAAACACTAACAATAAAGGCTTTCAAAACAAGATGACAGGAATTTAAAAATGGTTGCAATATTTGCATATTGTTACCTTCAAGAGTTGCTTGGATTACCAAATACAGAAATGCAAATTTATCTACTCATATGAGTATTAACTCTTCTTTTCCAAGGACTAATAGAATTAGTAGTCTAATCATTTGAGCCATTTTATGTATACATAGACAAATTTATACCTTTTTCCTTTTCCCTTCTTTTTTTCCGGGTAAGACAAATTTTAAAAGAATACTATAAAATAAATTTAATGTTCAAAAATTAGAGAAATAGATTATGGCTTTTGCAAAATATTTACTAAGTATTTTTTAAAATGTTGATGTTCATCCAATAAGAAAATCTTGTCAACTTGCTCCTCCAGCCATTGCATGCTCCTGTCTGTCATTCCATGTGAATTGAATGAGAACATATATTAACATATCAACATGTTACATAACTATAATATGCATATTTCTGATATAAATATCTGAAAACAATTACAAGAATTTTAAATACTTTTCAGTTATTACTCAAAGGTGTTTGAAAAACATTTGGAAAAAATACTAAATGTACAAACCCTAAAAGTAATGCATTATAAGTATAATCATTCTATGATGAAACTTCTAAAATACATTTTTAAGAGGTAAGGAATGAAGGTGTTAAATACAAACTGAGCCTATGTCTTTAATATCAGTCTTAAAATGCACCGTTATTCTAGCCTAGTGCAATCGCTGGCACAAATCTAGTAAGAGCGACATCAAGGTCATGTTTCACTGCGTATAGCATAGTTTCATGTACACAACAGAGCTTTTACACACAAGGAGTTTTTTGTAACGATTACAAAGTTATCCAGGTGACAATGTAAGAATCAAGAATTGTATTTCCTTCTACTGGGACAAAAGCTCAAAGAATGCACTAATGAAAATTAATTCACCTCTTAAATTCATTAATATGAAATAAAATTGTCACTTTAGAGTAATAGTACCTGTCACTTGGTAGTCATTAAGACATAGCTATCATTATAATATTTTGGAAAAATGAAATGATACTCATTTTATTGAATTTATGATGTCATTTGGGTTTGTGACCACAAAATCACTGAGTTTTAGTATAGCAGAGAAAGGGTAGTCATCTCCCAAAGCCCATCAGCTGGCAACCAAGGCCTCAATACAACGAGCCTTTTCGGGAGTGCTTTAGATCCCAATCGAAACACCATACACAAGGAAAAATCCTCCCATTTCATACTGCTTTAATATCTTGCTTTGCAGTATGTAAAATTTTCATGAAGAGGACACACGCTTGAGCCAAAAAATGAGCACATATTGAAGCAAACAAAAAGAGTGAAGGAACATCAAATAAAGGACTATCCTATAAAATCATTAGATGAAAAAATGAAACATTTATCTGTTTAATTGATTCTATTGGTAGGAGTTTAAGACATTTTTAATAGAAAGACACCAAAATATGAAATTCAATATTGTATAGAAAAGCAAAAGTCACTCTCTATCTGTCAAGATCTGGTTTATTCAATGGGAAGGAGTAGAAAAAGTTATCCTTATCAACAAAAGGTATTCATACAGTGAGAGTGCAAATTGTCTCCCATGCTGCTTGATAATTATTTTCTTCCAAAGGAGGAAGGTAAGAAAAGCGGCAGAGTATATATTAAGGTGATTGCTTGAGTTGGGAAGGAAAGAGCTTGTAAAAGGAAAAGGTAAGGACTTCAAGAAGGGCAGAACATGGAGCCCAGTAAGTAAAAGACAAAATAGAAAACTGCAAAAACTCAGAAGATTTTTAGCCTGTATCTAAATGAGATATTTGACTTTAAATCCTTCAGTTAACCAAATATGAATATACATGAATTTCAACCAATAAAAAATATTATATTTAAAACTCCCCACCCTAAACCACAAATGAATAGGAGTCTCTGCTGATTAAAACAATACTAGGTTTCTTGATCTCCACTAATATTTAGTAAAAGTGGACGTGACCCATACAGAGCTTTGTATTTCATTCTCAATTCATATATGACCTTGAACTACAGTGGGAAAAAAACCCTCTTCTCTCTCCTCTAAAACATTTTCCTAGTTCAGAAAACCAGTTGTCATATCAGGAATGAATGTCTGGAGCAGCTGCCATGGGAAGGAGACATGAGAATTAATCACAGTCTCATCACTCATTGCCATGAGGGTTATAGCCTAATTTGTTAACCACCCGGCAGTGTTTCTAGAAAAGGGATTGGCAAAATTATTTACACTAAGCAAAATATGGCAAATATTCTAACTTTTGTGGCATCATCTGCCATATGCAGCAGATTACCTTGCACCTTTAAATACATAAAAAATATTGCTTAGAGACATTCACAAACAGGCCAGTGGCAGTGGGACTGGGGGCAAGTGGGCTGGATTTGGACATTTTGTCTAGTTTGATGGCTTTTGCAACTAGCCCCATCTTGAATAGTGAGTGTCTTCTCCCTTCTCAGGAAAAAGGGGGAAGGCATCTTATTTCACAGTAACAATCCAAGATCTAAGGGTGCACAAACAAATCTTATTTATTCAAATCGTAGTTTGAATCCGATTCAGGTTATGAATCAGTCCAGACTTGTGCCTCTGCACTTGCCTGCCAGCTTGGCTGCATAAAGGACAATGTTTATCTGTGTCACAGAGCTGGGCTAATGTTTTTAACATTTTCATTGCTATTTACTGACAGATATGTCTCTGCTCCTTTTGCAAATCAGCAACGGTACAATTTACCTCCAGTCTGTTCTCACATCTCATTTTTTGTGGTTTCAGATGAAATCTGGCAAGAATGGGTGAGTCACACGTATTGATGCTGTCACTAGCTCTGTACACACTCTTACCAGTTTTGCTTTTTCCCTTCTTCGTTTCCTTGTTCACTCATTCCTGCTTTCTGGGCTAGATTTTTCCCAAATTACTTGTTATATGATAAATATTATTTTATGGTTTGTTTTATAGTCTATTTAGACAAACAACAACAACAACAAAACAAAAGACAAAAAACCACCCAAACCAGCCCTAATCGATTCAAAGTTACACTGAAGGAAGCAAAGATTCAGTGAATAAACCCAACTTACCACACAGTGGCAAGTGGAAAGGAAGAGCATAGGATAAAACGTCAGCATCTTTCATTGTTCTCATTCTTCTTCTAGGTAACTCTTAAAATGAAAAGAAGTAGAAAAGTGTAAGACGTTTCGGAGGAAAGCCAGCAAAATAGAGAATTGACAGTGTCACTCATAATGTTGAATTCTGGGTGAAAACAGTCTATTTGATTTACCAGTGGAAATGTAAAAGCCAAATCTGTTTGGGGAAATATAAAAGTCCTGAAGTTGACTAGTCTTTACCATTTCTTTAGTCGC
>RJWM01039088.1:0-16337 GCA_004363535.1 Dasyprocta punctata | reverse complement strand
CATCTTTTCTTTTCATGTGCTTATTTGCCATCTGTGTATTCTCTAGGGTGAAATGCTTCTTTGTATTGTTTGCTCATTTTCTAACTGAATGACTTGGGGTTTTTTTCTATTGTACTTTGAGAGTTTTTTGTGTATTCTGAATAATATTCCTTTAGTGGATACTTGTCTTGCAAATATCTTCCCCCAATCTACAGTCTGTCTTTTTATCTTTTTAACAGGATCTTCCACAGAACAATTTTTTTAATTTATCTATTTTTCCTACTACGATCCATGATTTTGATGTCAAGTCTAAGAACTTTTTGTCTGACCTTAGACCCTCAATATTTTCTCTCACTTTTTCCTGAAAGCTTTTTCAGTTTTAGGTTTTACATTTAAATCTGTGATCCAAGACAGAAAACTTTTAAATAATAAGTGTTCTCCAGTGTAACACCTTCACTGCCATCAGCAAAAGCCCAGTGAGGGCCATAGACTTTGAGCCTCACCAGACATAATGAGGCATCCTGATCCCCCTGCCAGAGTGGGGTCAGACATGGCCAGGTTGGGAACTTAGGTTCTAACTCTTGCCTATGATTGAGAAGCTTCCCACCCCCTCATCCTCCCAACTCCACTGTGTCAGTGGAGACCTTCAGGGGGTCCCATAATTCAGACTCCACTAAGCAGTACAGGGTAGCTGTCTTCTCCCCCTGACCTTTGTGGCAGTGTCAGAGGAGGCCTAGTGAAGAACTAGGACATTCACCACCACTAGTGGGAAACAGCCACCTGCACTGGGGGGGGTCAGTGGAGACCATATGGAGAGTTGGAACTCCTATCCAACCCAGCAATAAGAAGTCCCTTTGCTCAGATGCTAAATGAGCATGAGTGGAAAATATTGGCTTCTACACCCATTTGGCAATAGTGAGACAATGCTCTCCCTTCCCCTGTCAGCATGGCATCAGATAAAGCTAGTTAAAAGAAAAGATTTGAGTAAAATTCAGAACACAAAAAACAATTGAAAAATGTCCAGATTTCAATAGACAAATCACTTGTCATACCAAGAACAAGGAAGATTTTAACCAGAATAAAAAGACCATCAAAATGTATTACTACTAACTGCAATAAAGATGCTGGAATAATCTGACAAAGATTTTTTTTTAATTTAAGAGAAAAAAAAGACACATATGAGAAAGACAAAAAGCAAAAGAGACAAACAAACGACTAGAGTAAATGCACAACAGTAACATTATAGGTTTACAAAACAGGATGATAGAAACTTGACAATGATTGCAATATTGCGTATCATTATCTTTAAAATGGTTGTTTACATTAACAGATATAGACATGTAAAATTGATCTAATCATCTGAGGAATAACTGTTCTTTCTCAATAACTAATACATTCAGCAGTATGTTCATTTTAATTATCTTACATATACATATATACAGATTTATATCTTTTCCTTTTCCCTTCCCTCTTTCCCCCTTTTCCCTTCCCAATTACTTTTGCTCTTCGAGCTGTTTTTTACCCTTACATAGTATTTATTATAAATTTTGGATCATATATACTTTTTCAGTTTCTTACACTAGGGAGACAATATGGTATTTACACATGTGGGTTTGATTTATCTCACTTGTGAGTATGGTCTCAATTCATGCCCATTTACTTATAAAAGTCTCAATGCAATCTTTCTTAATAGCTGAGTAGTACTCCATTGTATAAAAATACCACATCTTTTTTATCCAGTCTTTGATTGATGGGCACTTGGGTTGTTTCCAAAATCTGGCTGTTACAAATTGGGTTGCTATAAACATGGGTGCACAAATATCACTGTGGTATGATGTTTTCAGTTCTTCTGGGAAAATGACCAGAAGTGGGATAGCTGGGTTGAATGGGATCTCTAATCCTAGCTTCTTGAGGAATCTCCACACTGACTTCCACAGTGGTTGCACCAGTCTACCCTCCCACCAACAGTGGAGAAGAGTTCCTTTTTCCCCACAGCCCCTCCAGCATTTGTTGTTGCTTGATTTTTTAATCTTGGCCATTCTTTCTGGAGTGAGATGGAATCTCAGTGCTGTTTTAATTTGCATTTCCCGAATGACCATTGATGTTGAACATTTTTTCATGTATTTATTTGCCATTTGTATTTCTTTCTCTGAGAAGTGTGTATTCATCTCAGATGCCCATTTGTGGATTGGGTCCTTGAATTTTAGGGGCCCGATTTCTTTTAATTCTTTATACATTTTAGATAGAAGTCCTTTGTCTGATGGACAATTGACTAAGATATTTTCCCAGTTTGTGGGTTTTCTTTTCACTCTGTTGGAGATTTCCTTTGACATGCAAAACTTTTCAGTAAGATGAGATCCCAGTTGTTGATTCTGGGAAGTGTTTCCCGTGCAACTTGATTTTTGTTCTTGAACTCTCTGCCTACTCCTATGTCATCAAGATTTTTACCTACTCTGTCTTCTAATAAGTTTAGTGTCTCTGTTTTAATATTCAGATCTTTGATCCATTTTCACTTTATTTTAGTGCATGGTGATAGACATACATCTAGTTTTAGTTTACAGCCTATAGAAAGCCAGTTTTTCCAGCACCATTTGTTAAAGAGGCTATCTTTCTTCCAATGTACATGTTTGGCCCCTTTGTCAAAGATGAGGTGGCTAAGCATGTTTGTAGTTGTGGCTGTATCTTCTAATCTATTCCACTGATCTTCAGGTCTGTTTTGATTCCAGTACCATGCTGATTTTATCACAGTAGCTTTGTAGTAGTTTCAAGTTGGGGATTGTGATGCCTCCTGCCTTCCCTTTGTTGCCCAGAATTGCCTTTGTTAGTCTAGGTCTTTTCTGGTTCCAGATGACTTTCAGGAATGCTTTCTCTAGCTCTGTGAGGTAGGCAAGTGGTATTTTGATTGGGATTGCATTAAATCTGTATAATAATTTTGGGAGAATGGCCATTTTCACAATGTTTGTTCTTCCTATCCATGAACAGGGAATATCTTTCCATTTTCTGAAATCTTCAATTTCCTTCTTCAGAGTAATGTGATTTTCACAGTATAGATATTTTACTTCCTTTGTTAGACTGATTCCTAAGTATTTCATTTTTTTGAATGTTCTAGTGAAGGGTGTGGTTTCCCTTGTTTCTCTCTCAGTGACTTTGTTGTTTGTGTACAGGAATGCTATTGATTTTTGAGTATTCACCTTGTATCCAGCTACATTACTGAATTTGGTTATTACTTCTAGAAGTCTTCTAATGGATTTTTGGGGGTCTTCTATGTAGAGTATCTTATCATCTGCAAATAATGATAATTTCACTTTTTCCTTTCCTATCCTTATTCCCTTTATTTCTTTCTCTTGTCTAATTGCTCTGGCTAGTATTTCCAGAACTATATTGAATAGGAGTGGTGATAATGGACATCTTTGTCTTGTTCCTGATTTTAGGTTGAAAGTTTTCAGTTTTTCTCTGCTTAGTAAGATGTTGGCTGTTGGTTTATGATAAATGGCTTTTATCAGGTTGAGGTAGAGACCATCTATTCCGATTTTCTGTAGGTTTTTTATCATGAATGGGTATTGGATTTTGTGAAAAGCTTTTTGTGCATGTATTGAGATGATCATGTGGTTCTTGTCCTTGGCCCTGTTGATATGGTGCATTACGTTTATTGATTTGCATATGTTGAAACATCCCTGCATTGCTGGGATGAATCCCACTTGATCATGGTATATAATCTTTCTGATAACTTTCTGTATTCTCTTTGCCAGCATTTTATTGAGGATTTTTGCATCTATGTTCATGAGGGAGATTGGCCTGTAATTTTCTTTTTTGGTTGGGTCTTTCTCTGGTTTTGGTATTAGGGTAATACTTGTTTCCAGGAATGAGTTAGGGAGACTTACATCCCTTTCAATTTCATTGAAGAGTTTGAAGAGCGTTGGCACTAAGTCTTCCCTACATTTCTGGTAGAATTCAGTGGTGAATCCATCAGGGCCCAGGCTTTTCTTTGTTGGTAGGGTTCTAATTACATTTTCAATTTCATTAGCTGAAATTGGGTTATTCAGCAGCTTTACATCTTCTTGACTCAGCTGTGGTAATTCATAGGTTTCTAGGAATCTGTCCATTTCTTCTGTGTCATCGAATCTATGTGAGTAAAGGTTTTTGAAGTAGGTGCTGATGATCTTCTGTATTTCCACAGGGTCTGTAGTGATTTCAGCCTTTTCATTTCTTATTGCATGAACCTGAGTTTTTTCTTTCATCTTTTTGATAAGGTTGGCTAGGGGTTTATCAATTTTATTTACTCTTTCAAAGAACCAACTCTTCGATTCATTAATTCTTTGTATTGTTTTCTTAGTTTCAATTGCATTAATTTCTGCTCTAATCTTAATAATTTCCTCCCTTCTTTGGGCTTCAGACTTGACTTGCTCTTCTTTTTCTAGAAATTTGAGGTGCAGCATTAGGTTGTTTATGTGTGTTCTTTCCGTTTTTCTGATATGAGAGTTTAGTGCTATGAATTTCCCGCTGAGGACTGCTTTCATTGTGTCCCACAGGTTCTGGTAATTTGTATTTGCATTTTCATTCAATTGTAGATACTGTTTAATTTCTTCTTTAACTTCTTCTGTTACCCATTGGTTATTTAGGAGAGTATTATTTAATTTTCATGTGTTTTGGGGGTTGTTGTGGGTTTTTTTGTCATTCATTTCCAATTTTACTGTGCTATGGTCAGATAATATGCATGGAATTATTTCAGTTCCTTTGCATTTATTTAAACATGTGTTGTGGACCAGTATATGATCTATTTTAGAGAATGACCCATGTGCAGCTGAGAAGAATGTGTATTCTGATGTTGATGGGTGGAGCACTCGGTACACATCTACTAGGTCCATTTGTTCACAAGTTTGATTTAGTTCTGCTATTCCTTTGCTAATTTTTTGTTTGGTTGATCTGTCTCTCTGTGACAGTGGGATGTTAAGGTCCCCTGTTATAACTGTATTATTGTTTATTTGGTTTTTCATGTCTATTAGGAATTGTCTTACATAGTTGGGTGCTCCCATATTTGGTGCATATATATTTATGATTGTAATCTCTTCCTCTTGAAGTTTTCCCCTAACAAGTATGTAGTGACCTTCTTTATATCTTTTGATCATTTTCAGTTTGAAGTTCATATTGTCTGCAAACATAATAGCTGCCCCTGCTTTTTTCTGGGTTCCTATTGCATGGAGTATTGTTTTCCAGCCTTTGATTTTTAGTCTGTGAATTTCCTTTTGAGTGAAATGTGTTTCTTGTACACAGCATATCGTTGGGTTTTGTTTCTTAACCCACTCTGCTAGTCTGTTTCTTTTTATTGGTGAGTTGAGACCATTTACATTGATTGATATAACTGATATGTACCGGCTCATCCCTGTCATGGTATCTTTCTGTTGTTGGTTTTCTACATTTTCTGTTTAATTATTTGCCCTGCTTAGTGGTTTCCTTTTGTTGTTGTTCTTAAGATTGTAGCTATATTTGTCTCTTTCTAGAGTGTCTTTCAGTACTCTTTGTAGTGTTGATTTGGTGGCCATAAATTTCTTCAGTTGTTCTTTGTTGTGAAAGTATCTTGTTTCTCCATCAATTTTTGAGGGTAGTTTTGCAGGGTACATCAATCTGGGTTGAAAGTTGTTTTGTTTCAGGATTTGAAATGCTTCACTCCAAGGTCTTCTTGACTTAAAGGTTTGTGTTGAGAAGTCTGCCGTGATTCTGACTGGCTTTCTTTCATAGGTGATCTGTTTCTTTTCTCTGACAGCTTTTAGTATTTTGTTCTTGTGCTGTATTTCTGATACCCTTATTATTATATGTCTGGGTGAAGATTTATTTTGGTTATGGTTGATTAGGTTTCTGTATGCCTCAGTTACCTGTATTTCAGATTCTCTTCCCATGTTTGGAAAGTTTTCTGCTATTATTTCTGTGAATAGTCTTTGCAGGTCATTAATATTGACCCCTGCTTTTTCACTTATGCCTATTAATCTTATGTTATTTCTCTTGGCATCGTCTTGCAGCTGTTGAATTGTTGTTTCTTGGTTCTTTACTATTTTTAAGAGATCTTTTCTTTCATGGCCATAAGCTCCCATGTTGTCTTCAAGATCTGAGATTCTATCTTCAGCTTCGTTCAAGCATTTTTTCAAACTTTCCATAGAATTTTTCATTTCCTGCATTTCCCTTTGCATCTGTTTCATGCATTCTGTTTGTGTCTTATATTGTTCATTCAAAGTTTCAATCATTTTCTTAAGTTCTTCTATTTTTTTATCTTGCTCTTCTTTAGATACACACAACCTTTCTTTAATAATGATTGTCATTTCATTTTTTAGCTGAGAGATTATTTCTGATTTGAGTTTCTCTATAGGTTCATTGAGCTCTTTATTTACTGCATTTGCTATCATTTCAGAAAGTTCAGTTGTGTGACTCCCAGTGTCTTCCATTTCAGTGTCTCTTGGGTTTGTTCTCGGTGGGTTGGAGTATTGAGACTGCCTCTTGGTCTTTTGTTTTATCATTTTCTTCTGGGACCTGTGTGGCTGTGTGTCCTGCAAGGCTGACCAGGCGTTCCCCTGGTGGGTTGCACTGAGTCGTGGGACTGCGTAGAGCTGGATCCTCTGCACGGCTAGTGAGGGTGCACTCCCAGAGTGTGCTGGTGGAGCCTCCACTTTGCTGGGTGGGGGCCAAGACCTCCTGGACCCAGGCAGCTAGGAGGAGCATACCCTCAGAGTGTGGCGCCACCCAGACCCTGAGTCTGGCTGCAAGGAGTTCATAGCCTCTGGAGTGCCAGGTAAGCCTGGGCGAGTCCCAGGCCTACAGGGCCAAGACCTTGCTCCTGGCTGGGCAGGCCTGCAACCTCTAGGAACCCCTGTGCCAGCTGCTCCACTGAACAATGGAGCTCATGCCCTATGCTCTGGTGGGCAGAGCCCAAGCTCTCCAAGGCCCTGCAGCTACACTGGCCAGTTCCTGATGAGCAGCCCTGGGGTCCTGGGTTGGGCTGGGTTCCATACCTCTGTGTCCTGCAAGGCTGGCTGTGCATTCCCCTGGTGGACTGTGCTGAGTCATGGGACCAGGTAGAGTTGGATCCTCCTGACAAAGATTTTGAAGCAGCTATGGTTAAAAAAAAAAGCTTCAGTAATCAATTATGAACTTGCTTGAAACAATGAAAAAATAGAAAACTTCACCAAAAAATAGTAGAAACAAAAGGAAATTTTGAACTGAAAAACATAGTAACTGAAGTAAAAAGCTCACTGCACCTAGCTGCAGAACATAGGAAGCAGAGGAAAACAGTCAATGAACTGGATGATGGGACAAGAGAAATTACCAAACCTGGACATAAGAGAGGAAATAAATTTTTTTAAAGGAGTTAATTCAAATTTTCAGGAGAAAATACATTTAAATGTGAATAATTTTGAGGTGCAAAAAGTTGTGAACATTGAAAGACTGATGGGCCTGGACTGAAAGAGATACAACAACTAGAAATTTGGAAGGTGAGCTTCTGTTTTTCCATCTACCATGTTCTCCTCACTGCCTGGTGAAACAAATTGGTCTATTACCT
The DNA here is from genome assembly GCA_004363535.1 of Dasyprocta punctata. Classification (NCBI taxonomy): domain Eukaryota; kingdom Metazoa; phylum Chordata; class Mammalia; order Rodentia; family Dasyproctidae; genus Dasyprocta; species Dasyprocta punctata. Next base: position 8,812 of record RJWM01039088.1, on the reverse strand, counting down.
TGGTCTCTTTTTGTACCATGAATAAGGTGAAAAAATCAACAACAGGCAAGTAATCAAAGCAAAAGAAAATGCAAATATACTTTTCATTTTAAATATAGCACCTGAGTTTGGCACAATCAAGTTCACCAGAAAAGAATCATTGCGATTCAGGATACAACTCTAAAATCACTAACTGTTGAGGAATTTTTCTCACATTTGTATTCAACATTTCACAAATCCATTGGAGGCCATCACTTCTTTAGGAAAAACATAGACTTGATGAACACCTCTTTCACCAAACTTATTCAAGCAATTCCATTGTCATATATAGTTCCTTATAAGGTTAAAACATGAATTACTGAAGACAGAAAAAGACATTATCTAATATACTTTCTCCAAAAGAAAGCCACACATCACAAAAATTTCAGAGCAGCATGAAACAAAGGCACAAATCAAATAAGTTAAAAATTCCTTCAGCCAGCACAGCACTGAGTCCCCAGCACGGCCTCCCACCCTGTGCCCACAAAGGAAGCTTCAGAATGGATGTTGGCAACACCAGCAGGAGTCTAGGTGATTGTTTTTTCCTTAACAAGAACAAGTAGTATTTTTGAAAGAACTTCCAACAATCTGCCTTTATTAGACTTTCAAGAGAGGTTATGTTTTATAAAGGAATATGGAAAATTTTAGCATATTATTCTACTGTTAAAAAAACAAACAAAATTTCCTCTCCAAAACAGTGGTGTTAACAAAACTCCCTGTGCAGAACATTTTCTTCTCAACTCTAATTATAGATCTGAAATTCAGGCAAAATGAAAACAAAAAAGAAATTCTAGAGGAGCTACAAGAATATGTCACCTTCCTTACCTACTTGCTGTTCTATGATCATTGAGTTTCATATGGATTTACATGAACAGACAAAGACTGAGGGTAATTGTTAGGCAAATTCATTTGGGGGGATCCCTGGTACCACCCAGCTTCCCACTTCCCTCTGCCACCATCCACATAGTGCATCATTAGTCTCCTATCTGCCCCTGCCCAGCTTTTTGTGGTTGCTAATTCTGACTCCTACTCAGTGGAAGCTCCAGGTGCCGTCCAGATTTCAGAGGTATCTCTCACTTGTCTGCCCTAGGCAAGGTCTAAGGCTCCTACTCCTAATCCAAGGTGCTGTGGTCTATTACCCAGCTCACTGTGGGGAGATAAATGCATTCTGTTAAGATGAAAGTTCAGTGCATTGCCTCACCATTTGCATGTATTTATTAATAGTCTGAAGATAGACTCCTGAGGACAGAACTCAAGATTTCAGAGGCAAGGCAAAGTGGAAATACTTGGATGTAGACTTCAGCTCACAATTAAAATGCAGCCACATGTTCTATTCAAGCCTCAAGACTGCACTGCATCTAGACTGTGAAGAAAAGAAGAAAATTTGACCTAGAATGTTAATATCTCAGGAAAACTCTAAAGTACTAACTAGGGGGGAAATTTCTGAAAGTTCAGAAAAAATATTTGTGTGATTTTTTATTTTGTAAGAAAATAAAACATCAAAATCACAGATAGCAATAAAGCTAAAAGGGACTTAAGAACTAACCATTTTGCTTTTTTCATTTCACAAAGGAAGAAAATGAATCCCAGAAGCTCACACCTTGAACCCAAGTCAGAATTAGAATTCAAATTTTGGATCTCCCTGACTCCCAGTGAGTGCTCTTTCTCGTGCACCTCATCACTGTTGTCCAGTTTCCCACATCCTAATGTTGGATGGTCACTTGACACTGGCAATTGATCAGATACACAAGGATGAAAAAAAGAATATTCATACATCATACATCATCATACTTCAATTCTGACTTTTTGCATTTCAACTCATCACTTCTATTTATAGAGTAAGAAAGGAGTTCTAGTCAATGTCAACAAAATTATTCCCTGACAAATGTAAAACCAAAGGGAAGGACACCACCCAAGTAGATTCTCTGAACAACATGTGCAAATGTGATGGTCAGCTGGCATGGTGATATCACCTTGGAAAATATCTCATCAGAAATGAGAAACTGTAACTCAAGTCACATAAAACTAAACTAGTCCTTTCCACAGAGCTAGAGGAAAAAAACATCCACTTCATTAGATGGAGATGGGTGACTCTTCTTCTTCCCCCTGGACAACTCCAACTGCTGAAGTTCTGCTCGCCAATTATCTTACAGCTGCTTCTCTATCAAAGAAAGCACACAAAGCTCTGTTCTGTCTTTACATAAAATAAAGAACACAGCACAATACAACAGAAGACCAAAAATGCTCCAAGGAAATAGCTCAAGCTTGGGATAACACAGGCAGCATTAATTTCCCGTCCCTCTGTATGGTCAAAATTCTTTATGCAAGAGAGATGGGAACAACAAAACCCTCAGATCTACTTATTTACTCTTGACAATCACCAGTGTTTTTAAAGGCGCTCTTGTTCATTCTCTAATCCATCGTGTGACCTTGCTGACATCATTAGAACTTGTATATCTTTTATGAGGAATGAATTTTCTTCATAACATCTCCCTCCAGTTTCCCATTAACTTAAAAATAAAAATTGTAATGTCACTTTGGTAGAGTTCAGTGACATGTTTTAGTTTGGGGTTTTTCTTGTTTGTTCACTTTAACCAAAGCTCTCCATGATTTTTATGATGAGACTATCACTAGTCCTTGATCTCTGCTGAATTCATCCATTTCTTTGTCCCCTCTAAACACTTTGCAATTTCCAGAGAGACCAACATGAACTTCAATTTCTACTTATGATCCCATGGACAATAACCAAAGATTCTAATTATGCACTATCAAGTAGCTTTTTTTTCCAGTCATCGTTTCCACACCCATATATACAAATGTATAGAATAATGATCATATGCTTTATCTAAAAACATCTGTTGAGTGTCAGGGAGACAACAGATATGATCTGGAAGTGGTCTGGGTGAATTTCACCTGCCATGGGAGAATAACATTCTCCAATTTCCTGCTGGAATCAACCTCAAAGGTTGATAAGGCAAAATCCTCTCCTATTTACTTTTGGGATTTAATAGGGCAATTTTGGTGTCTCATAAGAAGATTCCACAGACTGATGGACAGGACATTACTTACAACACAGACTTCCTGAGTAGCCATGCTCTACGTGGGAGTAAAGCAAGTGCTTGGTCTCCTGATTTCATCACTAGAGCTTTGTGTCTTGCATACTTCTCCTCCTATTGAAAATCATAGAAGAAGGCTGATGGCACTTGAGTAGCTAAGTTGACCTGGGAGGGGTTGGCAGAAGATGCCTTTCTGCTCTGGTGCACTTCCATTTGAAGGAGGTCACTAGGTAGAATCTCATCAAAATCACGCAGCTGGCCTAACCCAAATACTAACAAGATGAAATGGAACCAAGTGGGAAAAGAACAGAGGATTTTAAACATAGATAATCAATACTGTATTAAAATCTTCCTCTTAAAATTGCATCAAGTACAAATGATGAAATTAATCAGGCAGAAATTACACGAATTATCTGTCTTTGGGTGCACCTGGAACAAGAAAGAAAATCTTGAAGTGAAAATAAAATTTTAAAATCTTAACAATCTACTCATGATACTTTGTCTAAAGAATATATTTTGTCCTAGTCACAAGGAAATTACCCTCACATTTCATTTATGTCATTTTTAAAAAATCTGCAAATTCAAGTCAAAATCCAGTAGCACAAGTAATGAAAGGTCACAGCTTCTTTCTGAAAATAAACAACTAAAATATGAATTTAGTGGATGGGGACCTTCATGCCGAAACCTCTAGCGAGGCTTTGAGAGTACTTCCAAGACATGGAAGTTGCTTTGGCATCAGTTTCTTTTCAAGCACCTCAATGAATCCTTTCTTAGGTCAAAGCATCATCTATGTACAGAAGATGAGCCATGTTCTCCTAGGAACTTTGTGTCTCCCTTATCATTAGTGGTATTTGATCAGTACAATTATTCAAGCACTGTGGCAGAAAGCCACAAAGCTGACCTCAACTTTCTTTGGGGCCCATGACCTTTCAGAAGGGCTCTCTGCCCTTTTAAGCCTCACTCTGTAGCTTCTGTGAGAGGCCAGGGAAGGAGGCTGCTAAGCTGTCCCCACTCCTGCCTCTGGCTGTGGAGATGGGACCATTTGCAGTGAGAGCAGGCCAGCCCCAAGTGCTGAACAGGGTTGGTGAGATTGCCCATCCCCATCCCTCCCCACTTCACTGTGAAATCACAGTGGTCTCATGTCTGTCCCTTATGCAACTCATTCCCACGTGTGGCCTCTGGAATGTTCTGATCCCAGCTCTTCTCACGACTCTTCCGACCATCTGGCTCTTAGCTCACCTGGCGTCCTCCCAAGGAGGGCTTCTCCACTCACCAATCTAAATGAACAATCCCCACATCTTGGGTCAGATACCCCAGGAGAAAACCTTGAGTCAATCACTCATGAACAAATGACTTATGAAAGGACATTATCACCTCAGCCCAATCCCACAGGAGCTCTAAATGTGGTCTGAGAGTGTATCTGGACTCCAGCCAAGGGGACTGAACTTCCAAAGTCCTGCATCAGTCAGTCCTCAGACAAGTCAGGGAAAGGTGGTCATGAACCCCAGGCACTCCTCACTGCACTTACTTAGGAAGTGGTTCCAGCAGCCCAAAGGGAGTCTCTGACAAGAGTCAGGTGTGGACTGCTAGAGGACAAATGCACAGAAGCTAGGTGAACACAACAGTGGTATACGCTTATCTTCAAAATGGTCTTTCTCAGTATGCATCCTTGCTTTCTTTCCTCAAATGTACTCAATGCTCTCTGAATCGTTTTGCTTATAAATCTGTCTATTTATTGTCAGTTTTCCCAACTATAAGAAAGCCTTCACAATAGCAAAGATTCATCTTTGTTCACTGCCGGTTTCCAGGGGACTATACCCCAGAAGGCAGAAGATAGATAGAAATAATCATAAAATAAACACAGGACCTGGAGTTAGGAGACTTGATTATTGGAGCCAGGTGAACTTAGCAGGTCAAACCTTTGCTCATCTGTATAGTAAAGGGAAATATGTAGATGCTTAATGACTCATTATACTGTTGTTTGTGATAGCTCATACCTAGCGAAAATGCAAGCATTCAATTCTAAAAAATTAATTATCCACACAATGAAATATTGTAGAAACAGTAAAAATAGTATTATAAGAATAATATCTAAGTGACATGAAAAAAATTCCAAACTATATTCTGAAGTGGAAAGAAGATGGTTTGCAAGACAGCACATGTAGTAAAACCCTATTTTACTGTATTTTGTATGTGTGTATTTATATCTTTATACATAAAAAATTGGAAAGATGTGCACTAAAATATTTATAGTAGCTATCCCTGAGTAGAGAGATGACGGAATCATTTTTATTTCTTACTTTTATCTGTCCATGCTTTCTCAACTTTTTATACCAAAATGTGAAAGGAGAATCAGATATTTTTAATTACTTTTTTGCAATACCAAAATAGTCTCCCTGGATTATTCTGACATTGCTATTAAGAGACCAGTTTGTGATGTGATAAAAAGATCATGAAACGAGTTCTAACCTCAGTCCCCCACTAACTGGCTGGTGAGAGAGGGGTGATGGGCAGGGTGAACAGTGATTAGTAAACTGTGAAATGCTAATCTTTCTGGAATCAGCTCCCTCATGTATAAATACACACTAGATGTCTCCAAAACCCCTTCTGGAGCATAAAGATACATATTTTGTGAAAAAGCAAGCAGTAAGCATGCTGTCTCATATATCAGAAGGAAACCTGTACTAAAAGTTGCCTACAGTTAATTCTCCCACACAGAGAAATAATTCTCTGGATTTGAAATGTTAAACATCCAGGCTGTCTTCATTGCAGCAAGTATGTGGCAAGAACTCCTTGGCCAGAGGGCTGCATAGAGGCAGATATACCAAGCATCTGTCACCTGCTTGTAGCCAGCTGTAGAAGGGCTGGCTATGGCTCCCTAATGAATCCAGGTCCTCCTGAAAAGCTCCCTCATGACTAACCAATAGCAGAACTTTTCTCTTACTGGGTGATATTTGTGACATTGACTGAGTGGGGTAGATAAAGAAAGTTTGAGGCCATTCATTAATCACTTTCTCTTTCTCTCTGACTTCTAAGCCAAGTAAAAAAAAAAAAAAAAAGACCCAGAAGAATGATGGAGGACCAGCACATCACAAATAAAGGAATGGAGAACAGGGCTTGGATCTGCAGTTGTAGCTGGGCTTTGAGTCCTCCCCATAACTGAACTACCAGCCCCAATTACATGGACACAGCAGCCCAAGTGAGCTCACTGCAGGACAGACCAGCAAGGGGGCACTAGAAAGAGAAGGAAGTCAAAATTCCAGTGACCACACAACCTCACTTGGGGAGCTGTGAGCGAGGGTGCTAGAGGGAAGGCACCTTGATTTTTCCTGCTTGGGATCAGATGTGCCATCCTGAAATAAGATGTGAACTCCCCAAGGGTGTCCCTATTTTGTTGACTGCTGAATCCTGAATCCGTAGGACTCAACAGATAACCACTGAAGAATGAATGAACAGAACTAGAAGAATCAGGCAATAGTGGTTTCCCTAACTGTAGAAGTTCTTTGAAATTATTCTTACAACTCAGCCACTCATTTGTCTAATAGAAGGACAAATACACAGACAAGAAGAGCAGCACCAGCTGATCCAAACTGAGGTTGTCTTGGTGGCTTCAAAGAGTGTAAGAAAGGGGAGTAACTTAAAGCACTCTAAGCAGCTTTGGGGACAGTGTAGACAGAGATTTAAGAGACCCCACGTCATTAAATTGAGTCTAGTTCGGGTTTAGGCAAAAGATAGCAAATAAAAAAATCCTCTAGACTCTAGCTCTCTTCTATATGAAATTCTCCCTGCTAGAATCCTGCTTTTTAGGGTTAGATAACAAAGACTAAAAATGGCTGCCAGCAGAATAAGGTATCTGTCATCTCTAAGGTTCAGAGCCCCTAAATTCAGATGAGGTTTGGTTTATTGTTACTGACAATACTTGACCATTTCTATATGCATTGTTTCTTTCACAGACCCAAACCAGACAAATTGTGGTAAATTCACAATACTGGTAATTCATTCCTATATTCCACATCCTTTGAAAAGGAAAAAATTTTTTTTTAATTTTAAATTAGTATTTTGATTTTGAAATTGATAGTCACAAAGTCAATTCTTAATATCTAAAATAGGTTTAGAAATAAGTTTAGATTAAATCATCAGCATGTGTACTTAGAACAAACACTAAGAACTCTGAAAGTATCTCTGCAAAGATATAAATATTATTATGCTTCAATTTTATTCTTTACTGAATTACAAATGTGCTGAATGCAAGTCTCCAATTAAGGCTTCTTGCTTTTCTTTCTTTAAAATTCTGCACCAAATACATATTCTCCAAAGAATGCTCAGCATACTCATTTTGCTTTCTCTTTCAGTAATTTCATATGCCAAAAGATGGACCATTTGCTAAGCTTAAAGAACATGATAAAGCTAGAAGAAAGAAAGGATCAGATGTATTTTTCTTTCCAGCAAAGTCTATCTCTGTAGTCTCACCCCCTTTGTCTAGCTAACTCATAAGGAATACAGGCATATATCAGGGTGATAAAACAACTACAGTGAATGTTTAAATGTTTTTTTAAATGTATTACAGTAAAAGACATATTGTCTTTAGTCCCCCTCAAAATACCCACCCCTTGCTTTGAACATATGTATCCCATTATTCGTGCCACTTTCTGAAGCTATTCTGGAAGTCCTCTTTTGTGAATATTTTTAGTTGAGTTGTCCTGGCTGCCTTGATGTCCTGAATCCATTCAAAACATTTACCGTTCATGGTCATTTTGACTTTAGGGAAGAGCCAGAAGTCACAAGCTCCAAAGTCCAGTGAATAAGGTGGATGAAGACACACCGTGAGGTTCTTACAAGCCTACTTTCCTGCTGTATGACACTCAGCAGCAGAATTCACTTATTTTGAATCACACTTTGTAACGACACTCCCAAAAGAGAACTTCCAAACCATTTCTGAAAGAAACAAGAACAATGGAATGAGTGTGCTTGAAACAAGGGGGAATATTTTGAAACACAATAATGCCAAAGTGTATTTTACTGTAATAAAAATTTAAATAGACTTTGTGTGGATGGGAAGGGGTCTGGGGATGGAGGGAACAGGAGAGAGGGAGGAAGGGAGAAAGGAGAGTGAAAAGCATCAAGGGCAACATGTACATGGACTAATTCCCCACAGTCAGTGTATTTATTATGTATCACAAACACATACTAATTTAAAAGGGAAAAAATAAATATTCACCGTATTTTTTATCACAACTTCTCTACAAATATATAAAGTGCTAGGCAACATATGTGCTGTGTAAGAGGTAATGACTACATGGTAATTAAGTTAAATAGGTTAAGTAAGGACTAAGAAAAGTCCAATAGGTTCCACAATTAGGAAAATATTCTTGAAGAGCAATTTCAGTAGAAAACAGGAGTGTAAACTAGCCACAAGCGTGTCTAGCCGAACTGTGAAAGGCATCATTCCCCAGCATCCTGCCTTGTGCAGCTCTTGCTTTGTGTAGAGGCAGGAAGGGTGTGAATATAACTGGAATAGGAGGCTGCTGATGCTCTTGGATCAAGGTTCAGTTTGATCATCATCCATGGAGCCAAAGTGTCCCTAAAGGGAGTTTAAATCCTATTTGTTGAAATTGGCTCCAAAGCAATTCTTTTGATGAGCATAATTTTTCACTAGGTGAGAGATGGCAGATAAATACAAAAAAAAAAAAACCTCGTTCCAAAGCTATAACCATGAATTCCCACTTAAAAACAAGCCT
>RJWM01039087.1:0-16354 GCA_004363535.1 Dasyprocta punctata | reverse complement strand
TCACAATAAGGAAGAGCCAGGCACAGTGGTGTGCATCTGTGATCCCTGCAGTGAGGGAGGCTGAGGCAGGAGAATCACAAGTTCAAGTCCTGTCTGGGCAACTTATTTAGCACCTGTCTCAAAAAATAAAACAGGTTAGGGATGTAGCTCAGTGGAAAGACCCTGGGTACTGCAGAAAAAAACAGGTCTGCTGGAAAGGGGGGGTGGATGCCTATAAGCTGAGTACTTGGGAGGCCGAGGCAGGAGGATTGATGGATGTGTACACCATCCTGGGCTACATAGTGAGTTCAGGACTACACAGTTCAAGGCCAGCCTGAATAACACAGCAAGACCCTGTCTCAAAAGACAAGGGCCGGTGATTTAGCTCAGTGGTGTAAGTGCCTGCCTGACAAGCTCGAGGTCATGAGTTCGACTCCTGGTACCACCAAAAAAAAAAAAAAAAACTGTAAATCAAAAAACAAAGATGGGCCTGCGAGTGTGGTTTAGTGGCGTGTGTGTCTAGCACATGGTACAGGGCCTGGGGTTTGATCCAGCAACACACACACACAAAAGGAATTAGCTGGGCACAAGGGCAGGGAGCCTGACCAGGTGGCACTTGTCCCAGTGCTACTGAAAGAGTTCCCTGGCCTCAGGTGCTTGCAGTGGAGAGTGAGTGTGGGTGCATGTGTTGCTGGGGGGTCACACCCCCAGCTTTGCATGTGCTAAGCACGCACTGTATGACCAGACTGCACCCTGAGCCCCTGGTGTGTTCAGGATTGTGTGATGGGGCATCAGTGTTGGGGGTGGAGAGGAAAGCATTTGACATGACAGTGGAGTACTTGGCACTGGGACAAGAGCGAAGAAGATTGGCTGGGAGCCCTTGGAATTAGGAGAGTAGGTCAGGATGTCAGGGGTGTTCCGGAAAGGCTTCCCCAGGAAGTCACATTCAACTCAGACTTTTGAGTGATGAGTGGGACTTTGCTAAGTTGGGGTCCATTTAGTCAGATGGGTTAGCACATACAGAAGTCCTGTGGCAGGGAAGCACTGGATAGGAAAGAGACCTTTGGGCATGATGCCACATACTTAGATCTGGCTACTCGATAATCACTTGCTTGACTCCAGGAGTTCCTCACTGGCCTGGGTGGTGTGAGACCCTGTCTCTAAACAAAATAGCCAACCAGAAGGCAAGCATGGTGGTGCACACCTATAATCCCAGCACTCTGGAGGATCTGGGTCACAAGTTCAAGCCCAGTGTAGGCATTTAGTGACACCCTATCTCAAAGGAGTGGGAGGAGCTGGTGATGTAGCCCATTATGAAGGCCTTGGGGACCGGGCGTGGCGGCACACGCCTTTAATCCCAGCACTCGGGAGGTCGAGATAGGCGGAGTGTTGTGAGTTCAAGGCCAGCTTGGGTTACAACGCGAGCACAAGGCCGGCCTGAGCTACATAGTGCGACCCTGCCTCAAAAAACTAGGGCTGGGAGTTTGGCTCAGTGCCTTAAGCGCCTGCTCTGGCAGGCGTGAGGTGAGTTCAATCCCCGGTGCCGCAAAAAAAAAAAAAAAAAAACAGAAGGCCTTGGGGGCTCAGGTTCAACCCTAGTACCACAAACAAATAGAAGAAGGTATGTAAGGCACAGAACAGAAGCAGGAATGCGAGAAGATAATCAGCTGGGAGCCCTCTGGAATCCTGGGGGCGCCAGGGGAGCCACAGAGGGTCAGGAGCAGTGTGACCTGGGGACTCCTGACTGGGGAAAGAACAGTTGGCCAGGGGAGGCAGAGGCTGGAAAAGCAGGGGCAGGGGCAGGGCCCTTTCCGCAGGCACTGGGGCCAAGGCTCCCCTCATCCCCCCCACGCTCTCACACTGCAGGCGCTGTGTACCAAGGTGCCCGAGCTGATCAGGACCATCATGGGCTGGACCCTGGACTTCCTCCGAGACCGGCTGCTGAGCTGGATCCAGGACCAGGGTGGCTGGGTGAGATGTCCGGGGGGCCATGACCCCTCCCTCTGCCCCCACTTGTCCAGCACCATAGGTTCCTGGATGTCCCTGTGACCCCCCTCCCCCAGATCAAGCCCTGCATGCCTCACCCCCTCACGCAGGCCCACAAGTGGGCTGCTGAGTGGCTGAAGTGACATCTCTGTCCCCAGGATGGCCTCCTCTCCTACTTTGGAACCCCTACCTGGCAGACGGTGACCATCTTTGTGGCTGGCGTGCTCACCGCATCACTCACCATCTGGAAGAACATGGGCTGAGGCCGTGGCCACCTTGAACTGTGTCTTTTCTTCATAAATTATGGCATTTTTGGTGGGAGGAATGGGGACTGAGGACAGGGCATTTTTCTTACTTTTGTAATTATTGGGAGGGGAGGGAAGCGTGGACCACAGGGGGCAATAAACCACCTTTGGGCCACAGTCTGGAGTCGAGTCACTGGCTCCACAGCCTAGGGACAGCAGGGCTCAGGCCATGGCTGCCACTGTTGTCTGCTCACCTGATACCTCGAAGCCCTGCAGCCTGGCTTTTTCTAGGGGTGCCCCATGCTGTCTGGACAAAGGAAGACTCAGTCCTAGCCCCGTCCACAGGAGCCCAAGGCTGCCCATCACAGCCCAGGCCTGCGACGTGTGCTGGGGCAGGGGAGGCCCGCAGCGTGCCCAAGGCAGCCTCCCTGGCCAGCCGAGGCCATGCAGTTGGAGCTGGGAGAGCAGGGTGTTCCCGAGGTGTAGGAGGCGGGGAGCAGCTGCAGTGGGCTCCAGCTGGGTGTGGGGAGCACAGGTGGAGGGGTCCAGACCTGAAGCCCTGCTAAGGGGACAGAGACAGTGGGACCCAGCTGGGCACTGCGGGGAGCCTGGGCAGGCCTTGGCCTCCCACAGAGCCTGGGGGAAGGAAAAGCACAAGACCACTGTCAGAACCTGTGTGCATGCCCCTCCACCTGTCTCCATCTTTGGGTCTCACCCTCTCTGGGTGTCCTGCCCCTTGTTTCTTTTTTTTAGGGGTGGGGATTGAGACGGGTCTCACTATATAGTCCAGGCTGGCCTCAAACTCCAGCAGCCCTCCTGCCTCAGCCTCCCAAGAGTGCTAGGATTACAACCAGCGAGTTACACCACACCCAGCCCTCTTAACGGCTGTCTGTCCCCAACTCTGCCCTCCTCCTAATCCCTTCCCTCTGGGTCTCTCTTCCCTTCCATACCACCAGTCTCCGCCAACCCTTGGTTTTCTGTCATCTTCGTCGCAGCCCCTGCTCCTTTTCCGCCCTGCCCAGGAGGGGCCCTTTCAAGGTCGCCTTTCCCGCCAGGACCTGCCTGAGGCTAAAGGTCCCTCGCTGCGGTCTGCAGTGTGGTCAATGAGTAACTCCCGCTTCCCTAATCAGCAGGGCGCTGGGCACCTGGCCCGCCTCAGCCCTCACCCCAGACACCACGTCACGGGAAAACTATGAGGGGCGCCTGGGCCGCCACCCGGGAAAGGGGACGCCGAGATCCTGGCAGGTACCAAGCAAAGGAAGCATGGGGGCCAGGCGCTGACAAGGCGCACTCAGGGCTCCATCGGGCCGCACCCTAGGGGCGGGGCGGGGCGGCCCCAGGCCTGGGAGCCGGGTCCCCTCCGGCTCCCAGCCCCTGAGCTCCCCGCCCGCCCAGCCCCTTCCCTCGCTGAGTTCAGCATGACTCAGCACCGTGCCACTCACCCCACCCGGGGGCTCCGGCTCCCCAGGCCGCCTCCAGGGGGCACCTAAGCAGGAGAAAGGCCCTCTGTCTTCGAGGGCCCCCCAAGATGGCGCTCAGTGGAGGTGTGAGCTCCCTGGAGGTCAGGGTGTGCTGTGAGCTAGCTCCAGCAGGGAGAAGCTGGCACACTTTTAAAAAGTCAGACTGCTTGCCCTACGTCCCCAGGCCATGTTTTTCAGGACCTAGGGCTTCGTTGTGGCCGGAAGAATCAGGTGCCAGGGAAGACACTAGATCACCTGCAGACTTTCCTTTTTGGGGTCCCCAACTCCCAGGCTATCAGTGCCCCCGGAACAGCCCCCAGGGTTGTAGTCCAGAGACCCCCAAAGCGCGGGTCGTTTCCTTCCTCCGAGGGAGTCTGGGCTCCCAGAACAATACAGCGCCCCCAAACGGCTCCCCGTCTTTCCGGGGATTCAAGGGGCCTGCTGGAGGTCCACGCGCCGCCCTACTTCTTAAAACGCCCTGCTCGGCTTCCAGAGACACCAGCACGCGCACCTGCGGGTCCCCAGGGTCCCTCTCCATCTTGTAGCTCACTTCAAGGGTTTAAGCACCGTTGCCCCGAGGGATCCAGAAAAATACGGATTTCCTATCATGAACCCCAGTTTCGAACTCCCCAGGCCCCTCTCTCTCTCTCGAGATCCCCTGGATCCCAGAAATACCATCTTACCTCCTTCCAAACTCCCCAGTGACTCAGTCCCCGCCCTTTATCGTGCAGAGCAAGCCCCAGGTCTCCCCGGTACCTTCTGAGCTACCCCCTCCCCCACCCAGCGCACCTTCGAGGAATACCCGTTTTCACAGTCCCAGAAAACAGCTTGCTGAGATTCCCCACCATGGCCTCATAGTCACCATTTTCCACTCTCTCGTGTCCCCATAAATCGCTCACCACCCATAAAGACCCTCCTCCAGAGCCCCTTGACTTCCCCAAATCAGCCCCAGAATCCCCACCCCTAACCCCCAATTCCCCATTTCCCAACAGCCTCGCGCTTGAGGCGCGTGACTTCTCCACCTCGCCCCCGGGGGTAGAGGGGGGTGGGACTCCCATCTGATTGGGATTGGTCAGGCATAGCCTCCAGGCCCCGCCTTTCCCCGCTGCGGATTGGCCTTTCCCTCGTCCTGAGCGCCCCGCCTCCGAAATGCAGCGTACTATAAAAGACGCCGCCCAGCGCGCCCCTTCCAGCGGCGCGTCCGGAGGTCCCGCGGATCTGTCTCTTGCTTCAACAGTGTTTGGACGGAACAGACCCGGGGACTCCCTTTTTTTTTTCATCTTCCATCTATCTTCTAGGTACAAAGTTTGGGACCATCTTCTCGACCATCTCCTCCGTCCAGGACCGGCCAACACCGTTTTTTTGTGGGTAGCTCCTTACTGCTGATCAGCCATGACCTCTCAGATTCGTCAGAATTATTCCACCGAGGTGGAGGCTGCAGTCAACCGCTTGGTGAACCTGCACCTGCGGGCCTCCTACACCTACCTCTCTCTGGTAAGGGTCCCCAGGACGCGCTAGGCCCGATTTCCTCCGAACTACGCACGTCTTGCCTTTGCGCATGCGCAGGCCTTCTTTGTTCTGTCGGGTAGGCGGAGGGCGGAGGTCGCACGCCAGGCCTCTCCTCTCTCCACATATTTCCCGCCATCTCTTCCCGCAGGGCTACTACTTCGACCGTGACGATGTGGCTCTGGCAGGCGTGGGCCATTTCTTCCGTGAGCTGGCCGAGGAGAAACGCGAGGGCGCCGAGCGTCTCCTGAAGATGCAAAACCAGCGCGGCGGCCGCGCTCTCTTCCAAGACGTGCAGGTAAACAGGGAGGGAGTAGCGGACCGTGACTCCAGCGGGCCCTGGGCACCGGGCTCTTTGCTCCAAGCCGATCAGATGTCGTTGGGGTTTCTGGAAAATTGAGTGCAGTCTGCAGATTATTGCGGGTGGACATGCTGGGAGGTCCCCCAAGCCTCGATGATTCCGATCGCAGCGTGGGGTGTTGGGACGTACATCTTGGTCGTAGGAGTGGTATAGACTCATGTGTCTTCTAGGGCAAAGTCCCTGACAACTGGGAGTTGTAGTTCTATCTCACAGTGGGTGTGCAGGATAACATGGCCGTTTCTGTGCCTTTTGTTTTTTGAATAGAAGCCTTCTGAAGATGAGTGGGGTAAAACCCTGGATGCTATGGAAGCTGCCCTGACCCTGGAGAAAAACCTGAACCAAGCTCTTCTGGATCTTCATGCCTTGGGCTCTGCCAAGACAGACCCCCATGTAAGTGGCTGTCCCTGGATCCGTGGGCACACTTCCTTCTGAGCCTTATTCCTGTGTATTCCGTTGTTAGAAAGAGGTCTGCCACCCTCTTGGTCCGGAACTGGATTTCTGGCTTCTGCTTTTTAGGTCTGTGACTTCCTGGAGAACCACTTCCTAGACGAGGAGGTGAAGCTTATCAAGAAGATAGGTGACCACCTCACCAACCTCCGCAGGCTGGCAGGCCCCCAGGCGGGGCTGGGCGAGTACCTCTTCGAAAGGCTGACCCTTAAGCACGACTAGGAGGCCCCAGCCTCTGAGGGGCTCCTCCTGCATCACCTGGCATCCGGGCTTTGGCCTAACCCTTTCCCTCCAGCCACAAGGCAGTTTTTTCACCTCTTTGGAGCCCCCTCCCAAATCTTGGACCAAAAGAAAATAAAGCCTTTTGCAGCAGCTGGTGGTGTTGTATGTATTTGTGTGTGCGCATGCAGTCTGGAAAATGAGTCCAGGCAGAAAGAGATCTGTTGGCCCTGTTTTCTAAAAAAGCAGGGCCCCACCTGTGGGGTGTGTTGTGGTTGAGGGTTCTTTGCTTCCCTGGCTATTAAGTGCACCCCCTAAATGTGAGAAGGAATCTAATGTACCGATACCTGGGGTATCTGGCTGGAACAGACATCATTTGATCTCAGTGATCTGAAGAGATGTTTTAAGGAGTGAATTACAGGACCAGGTACTGGGTCAAACTTAGAATTGGAACCCAAACAGTAGAAGTATCACACCCCTTTACATGGGTAAATTGAGGTCATTAGCATTAAATGTATGACAGCTGGGACTCCTACCAAGCTCCAAAGGCTGCTTCACTAAACTGGAAGAGTGGGGCAAGGCTGGCACAGGGTGCCCCAGGCCACATGATACCCAAGGGTGCTGAGCTATGGGTTTGGGGCCCAGCACAAACAGGATGTGAAACTGTAGGCTGAATACTCCAAATGGGAACTGAAGGAGCTCCAAGAGGGTTTAAACTGCTGGATCAGCCAACTCCCTTGCTGTCCTTTCATGATGGAGCAGGGTTTTTGGGGTGCCAGGGCACTGGAGATCAAATCCAGGGCCATATATGTATATGCCAGCTACGTGCTCTCCCGGAGCTACATCCCCAACACAGCTGGAGTGGCCAGTAGGCAGCTGGGTACCCATTAGTACTGTGCTTCTGTCACTGCACTTTTGGTGGCCATTTATGATTTGAAGGAAGTTTACTCTGTCTGCCACACACAACTAATAGGAAAGATGCCCCAGTTCAAATTCAGAGCAATTAAAAGATACACACATGACCTTTCTAGTGAAGATCCGAACAAAAACGAAGATACTTTTTGAGGATAGAGTCCTGGAAAGTCTGTCCACCTGTGATGTCCATGGGGCAGCCACACACTGCCTGTGGCCATGGAACATGCATACCGCAGATGTTTCTGAGAAACGAGAAACTGCCTTTCATTTCACTGGCCATATTGGGCTCGTGGCTGCCATGGGGATCGTCCCGTCACAGAACTCCTTCACAGCAAAGATGTGAGGCAAGACTTTGCCACTTGGGTCTCAAGGCCCCACTGGGCAGTCAGACATGCCTTCCTTGAACAGCACTGGGACCTTACAACAGCAAAGTAAGTCCTGCCGGGAGAGCAGCATAAGGTACCAGGGAGTAAGGGGCCCAAGGCAGGAACTAAAGCCATGTGGCCTGGGGGGAGGCGAGAACAAGGCCCACCAATTGCTCATGTCAGTGACACTTGGGACTCTTTAAATACTGATGGATCTGTTTATCTCCGGACACACTCCAGGCATACCCGTTCTGCCCTCCCACTCCCTGCAAACCAAAGTGGAGTGTCAGACACAACACAGCACACGTGAGGGGCCCTCCCTTCACCAAAGCCAGGGGCTGGGCATAGCCTTGCAACAGAAGGGCCGCGAGGTAACTGTGGAGCTTCTAGAACCCAGAGGGCTCAGCTCTAGAACAGGGCAAAGGGACCTGGATTCAGGACAGTGGTGAGGTTTCAGATGCAGCAGTGGGGACCTAGAACCCAGTGGTTTCATGGTGGGTGGAGTGGCTAGGCAGGCTGTGGGTAGGATAGGGCAGGCAGAGGGAGTCCCTGGAGGGCACAGAGACACAGGGGAGAGCTCAGACTCAGGAAAAGGGGGAGGATCTTGTCCAGAACAGGCCAGAAAGGCAGAGGGCTGTCTAGACAAAGATTGCGTGTTCTCCACAAGGAATGAGGAGCCAAGTGCTTGTGCCACCCATGGCCTGGCCAAAGTGTGGGTGACCACAGGAGCGCTTTGAGGGATCTCCAGGCAGGACTGGACACTCCAGGGAGGGCCACACCGTGAGCCTCTCCTGGAGCTCAGGAGTTGAAAAGAAGAACCATTGGCATTAAATTCCTGAAAGTGTCCCAGTTCTGGACTTGGTTGTCCCATTAGGAGGGACACCAAGGTGGTTTCTAGCACTTGGTGGCCCCCAGGCCAGGCCTGGGCATGGCATGCTGTGTATGCTATAGAATTTGCAAGCCACAAAAGCTTCTAGGAGCCTCAGCCTGCAACGCAACAGGCCAGGCTTCCCAGCACCTCTGGTGCCACTGCAGAGTAATGGCAGATTCCCAGGCTCTGGGACCCAGTCTAAGCCTGGCGGGGCTCCGGGGCACAAACAATGCATTCTGAAATCCAAGAAAGGCACAGCGTTTGAGCTTTGGAGTGTGGGGACTCCAAGAGCGGGGCTGGAGGGGCAGAAGTGTGCGGCAGTCAGGGCTGGATCCCACTGGGGATCTGGAGTGGGGTTGGGGAACAGCACCCGCTGTCTCCACTCTCTGGAGAGAGACAAAGGACAGGTGGGAGCTGGAGGAGGAGCAGTGACCATCCTAGTTGCGCTCCTCCCCCAGGGAGCTGGCAGGGCTGAGGGGCTCACTGGGTGTGCTCAGTGAGCTGGAGGGCGCAGTGTCCACTGAGTTGCTGCGCTTGCCGGTGGAAGAGGTGCAGGAGGCTCGGCGTGGCCACTCGGGCGCCCGGATGTTGCGCCGATCCTTGGCAGCCTCCTCGTCCTCGTCATATCGTTCGCCATCTTCTTCAAGTGGTCCTTCCCGGGGTTCCTCCTCATCCTCGCTCTGATGCGGGCTCGAGTGCCGTGACAGCGAGGGCGATGGGGGCACCGAGGCTGGCCGTGGGTAGCGGTAGCCCTGGGTCTGCATCCCCGAGTGTGGACACAAATCACAGACTGAGCAGAAGCCCCGAAAGTCCCGAGAGGTACCTGCCACCTTCTAGGACTTTACACCCCCAAAAGGAACCCCCAGCCCAGCGTGCTAACTTCCGGCCCAGCAGAAATCCCGTTTCCACTCACCGCATCTGCCTCATGGGGCTCGTAGGTGAAGTGATCCGGAAAGGCCTTGGCCAGCGCCATATGGCGTGCAGACATATAGTACTTAGGGGAAAGGAGGAGAGGAGGAGTCAAGGGACACAGGAGCCACAGCCCACTCCCAAAATGGGGAATCCTGGCCACGCCTTCATGCAAATATACAACAGTCTGGTCCCACCCCTTATGTAGATAAGTAGGGCTCTGAATGGACAATACCTGAGCCACACCTCTCTGGGGGTGGGGATTTCTCCCCTAGCCAAGCACCACTTTGGCCATACCCCTATGCAAATGAAGAACTTCAGACCAATGTCCTTTCTGGAGAAACCCATTCATTGCTTAAAGAGATAGCAACTGTTACCAGTAGGAGGAGACTCTCCCACCTGCACCAGCCTTTTTAGGCTGCAAAAGCCCAGATCCAGGGCTGGAGGTGGCTGATGGAGCCAGAGCCCAGGGGACTGCTGAGGGTAGGAAAGGGGTCATACCCGGCCTAGGTATTTCCAGTCCAGAAGATCGGAGAGACGCTCCGTGCGGTTCCGCTGGATGATGCGCTGTCTGCGGCTCTGCTGGCAGAAGCTATAGAGGAAGGAGGTGAGCTGTGAGCAGGAATCGTCCAGGCTGCGGAACCGCCGGTCCAGAATGTAGATGCCTGCAGAGGCAGGAGGAGCAGGAGCACGGTTCAAAGAACAGTTCGAGGAGACCCTGCATGGTCGCCGGGACTCCGTGGCATCAGCACCCCATGTCTCCCACATCCCTCCTTTCCAGGATCCATCAATCCCAGCTGCCCCTCTCTAACCCTTGGGGGTCTGGGTGCTAACCATAAGCTGAGGGGTCTGCGATGTGCTCCTCCATGAAGCAGCCGAAGCCGGAGAGGTTGGTGGAGATACTGGGGATGCCCATGACGGTACACTCGGCTGCAGGCAGACAGGAGAAACACCCACTTAGCTTTCTCCTCTCCTAACACCTTTTTTTTTTTTTTTTTTTTTTTTTTGGTACCAGGGATTGAACTCAGGACCTCGCACTTGCCAGGCAAGCGTTTATGCCACTGAGCTAAATCCCTGGCCCTGCTTTTGTTTTGTACTGTGGATTCACATTGAGCTGCATCCCCAGTCCTATTTAAATTTTATTTTATTTTGAGACAAGGGCTTACTAAATTGCCCAGGCTGAGTTCCTTGCGACCCTCCTGCCTCGGCGTCCCAGAACTCTAGGATTACAGTGTGCACCACCAGCCCCTGCTCCTAAGGTTTGTTTGTTTGTTTTTTGGTACCAGGGATCAAACTCACAAACTTGCACCTGCCAGGCAGGCGCTTACGCCACTGGGCTAAACCCCCGGCCCTATTTTTTGAGACAGGGTCTCGCTATGCAGTTCAGGCTGGCCTTGAACTCCCTTTGTAGCCCAGGCTGGTCTCGAACTCAAAACCACCCTCCTGCCTCAGTCTCCCAAGTGCTGGGATTAAAGGCGTGCGCCACCACGCCCGGCTCTGCTCCTACGGTTTAAATTGTAATAAAACCAATAGCGCCCTCTACTGACACTGAACGAAGTGCCTGGCCCCTGAGCCCGCACTTCACGCTGTAATTATATTCTCTGGGCTTCTTAGAAAGAAAGCTAAAGGATTCAGAAAAAGGAATTCAGTTGCTCTGAGAATTCAAAATGGAGAAATATCCATAGTCAAGAAATACGGATGAGGGCTGGGGATTTAGCTCAGTGGCGTAAGCACCTCACTGGCAGGCACAAGGTTGTGAGTTCGAACCCCAGTACCAAAAAAAAAAAAGAAAGAACGAAAGAAAGAAATATGGATGACTAGTGAGCAGTTTTCTGGGCCAGTGTCCATCATTTTAATTAATCTTCTGAACCTTAAAATATATGATTTTATGCCAGAAACCAGAACTACATTGGTCTGGTTTTGAGTGTCAGTCTATTTTGTCAGGTGATTAAAAAAAAAAAAAAAAAAGTCTCTCTTTCTTTCCTCTTTGAGACAGGGTTTCACCGTGCAGTTCAGCCTTGAACTCCCCAGCCCTCAAACTCTCTTTGTAGCAAGGTTGGCCTCAAACTTGCAGTGATCTTCCTGCTTCAGCCTTCCAACTGCTGATATGACAGGTGTGTACCACCATGCTAAATTTATAATTCTTTTAAATATATTCCTAAAAACTTCCATACATGGTCAAAACAGGCACTAAATATAAAAGTTTATGAGAAGAGGGCTGAGACTGACTCCATAAAAATCTATATCCCGTCGTAACTATGGCAGAAAGAGAGTTGGAGAAACTAATTATCATGCAAGCACAACTTAAAAGATTTGTTAAATTACTTGTAAATTAACAAATAGCACAGGAAATATGCTAGTAATTTAATGGTAAAAATATATGAAGCGGGGCGTGGTGATGTATATCTGCAATCTCAGCACCCTAGAGGCTGAGGCAGGGAGGACTGAGAGTTTGAGGCCAGCCTCAAACTACATGACAAGACCCTGTCTCAAAAAACCAAAACTAGTCAAACAAGAAAAACAGCTTCATAGAAAACAGTACAGCAAAATTTCCTGGAAGTGAGGGAGAACTACACACACGCATTTCTAAATCAGAGTGACACTTGGCTGTGGCTGGTTTTGTTAGTGAATTGTGACCAGCTGCTGTTATTTGGTGACCAAACATTTGAAAACTGGGGGGTGGGGGTGGGGTGGGGTGAATGGTGACATCACTTGAAATTGAAATTGAAATTGATATCAATCTTCTAGTTTGTTTTATTTTGTTTTGCTGTTTTATGTTTTTTTGAGATAGGGTCTCACTATCTAGACCAGGCTAGCTTCAAAATTTCAATGATCCTCCTGACTCAGCCTCCCAAGTGCTGGGATTACAGGCATGCACCACTGCACCTGCTGAGTCTTTTAGTTTTGAGTCCTGTGAATCACTGTGTCACAAAGAGGCTTCAGCGGAGCAGTCTATTACTATTGTCTTTTTTTTTTTTTTTTTTGGTGCAGGGGATTGAACTCAACCTTGTGCTTGCCAGGCAGGCACTTGTGCCACTGAGCTGTACCCCCAGCCCCACCATTGTCCCTATTTAGCAGAGGAGAGGCTCAGAGAAGGCCAGGGCCTTGCCCCAAGATCATGGCAGACCTGGAGAACACTGGGCGGCACTCACCTGGTGTGTAGCCCCAGGGCTCATAGTAGGACGGGAAGACCCCAAGGTGACAGCCACGTACAAACTCCTCGTAATCCACAGGGAGCAGGGGGCTTGTGGAGGACAGGAACTCTGGGTGAAAAATCACCTGGCAGGTAAAATGTAGCACTTAGCTCAAGCATTTCATGTAGCTAATTCCCGAGAACAGGGTGTCCCACACAACAGGTAGGTGACAAGACAGAGACATCAACTCACTTCTGTTCACCTCAGAAGCCAATGATGCTTTTGATAAATCAGCGGGGTGGGGACGTCATGCCCAGGGTGCAATCCCCTCCCTGTGCCACATACAACCTCCCCCGGCCAGCACCCTCACCTTCACCCTGTCAGCACTGCTATTGAAGAGGCCAATCCGGCGAATGGTGGTCAGGATGGGGTCCGAGGAGTCATCCAGCATATTGTGGGTGCACACAGGGGGGAACGATTGCCGCTGTGGGGGTCACAAGTGGAGGGGGGCCATCAGGGAAGAGATAGAGAACTTCCTACTTCCCCACGGGCCATGCTGACCTGGCGGTTCAGGAAAACACAAGGTCCAGCAGACCAGGGGTCAACAAACCCAAGAAATTCCCAGGTGTTGCCGGTTCCCACTTAGCTCTAACTGGACAGGTTCTCCTTCTCTAAAAGAACTACAACTCCCAGCTGTCTAGGGGACAGACAGCATTAAAAAGTTCAGTGGAAATTTTTATTACTATCTTGTTCTGTATTCTTGGCTCTGTCATTAAAGAAATGTAAAAGAAACTATGATTTCCCCAATCAGTGGGAACAGACACTGTGTCAATATGGCAAGGAGTTTCAGAGCCTGCTGGGAGTTGTAGTTTGCTTATGAAAATCTGCACAAGGGCTGGGAGTTTGGCTCAACAGCTTAAGCGCCTGTCTGGCAGGCACAAGCCTGTGAGTTCGACCCCCAGTGCCAAAAAAAAAAAAAAAAAGTTTAGGGCCAGGAGTTTGGCTCAGTGAATTAAGTGCCTGCCTGGCAGGTGTGAGGTTGTGAGTTCTCTTCCCTGGTACTGAAAAGAAAAACAAAAAAACCCTCAAAAAAACCCCAAATACAAACCATGAAAATCTGCACACACACAAACATACCCATCCCTAACAGGAGCCCAAAGAACCCACAATTTTCAGAAGTCACAGCCACAAAATCAGTGATAGGATATCCCAGAGGTTATTGGAATGGATAATTTGTTGAAACTGTTCCATCATCTCTATTTTTTATTTTGAGACAGGTTCTCTAGGTTGCCCCAGATGGAATCTGAACTTATGATCCTCCTGTCTCAGCCTCGCAGAGTGCTGGGATCACACATGCGCACCTGTGTGCCCAGTTTCATCATCTCTCATTAAAGGTTCCACTCAACTTCAGTCTTCTGATCCCACAGTTTCAAAAAAATACAACTCCCAGCAGCCCTATGTAAACAACATTCATGAGTGAAACAGGCTGTCTTTATACTTTGTTTTTACAAAGTACCTGTCTAGGTTTCCATCAACCCAAATCTAGGTACCAAAGTCCCTTGACCCCAGGGAATGAGAGAACTCTAACTCCCAGAAACCTCTAGTTCAAAGGAAGTCAATGTTGCAGATAACCCCAGGGGCTGCTGGGAGTTGTAGTTCTCATTTTGTGACCAACAGGCCTTCATTCCCCTTAACTCCATCATCCTCAGTAATCGAAGCTAAAATTCCTAGAGGTGTGTAGGGACTAAGACCTGACTACTGGAATAAGAAACAATGGCAGTCACACGTAGTAGCACAGACCTGTAATCCTAGCACTCAGGAGGCTGACGCAGGAGGATCCCCATGAGTTGGAGGCCTGCCTAGGCTACATAGTGAGTTCAAGGCCAGTCTGAACTACAGTGATCTGTCTCAAAAAAAAAAAAAAAAAAAAAGAAAAGAAAAGAAAAGAAAGAAAGAGAGAGCAAAGAGTGTCACTCCTGTGCTCAAGGGTCCAAACCATACCTGTGTGGCAAAGATAGCCCTCTTCATCATAGTGAAGTCCTCCTTGTCCAGCATCTTGTTCATGTCTGGGAGGCTCCCCCTGCAAGGCAAGTGGGGGCATGCCTTAGGGAGTGGGTGACAGCAGGGCTGGGGTGCAGAAGGGTGTGGAGATGAGGGCCAGGCACTCACACTAGTAAGGATTCATACAGCTTCCTCCCGAACTTCTCCTTCACCGTGTTGGCCGTGTCCCTGCAAGGAGCAGAGCAGCATCACAGCCAGCGGCTCCCGTCTATCAGCGGCTTTGGGGGTGGGGGCGGGGCAGCAGGGACACTCAGGCCAGCGCAGAGAAGCCGCGCACCGGGGCCTCTGGGCTGGAGGATGGGGACGGGGACAGGGGACAGGCCTGGAAGGCTTGGGTTCCGTGTGCCTTCATCAGCTGTGTGACCAGGGACAGGTGGCCCTTCCTCTCTGACTTCGTGACTCATCTATCAGATGAGAATAAAAATAGAATCAACTTCAGAAGTTTGCAGCCAGGACTCCACGAGGTCAAGAGAAAAAACGCACAGTGCCCGGCACACGGGAGCCTCCTGAAATGCCAGCTATTCTTAGGTTTGACGAATCCTGGCGGCAGCAATGCCGAGCCCCATATTATGAAAAAGGAAGGTGCCGAGACAGGGATGTCTATGGCGCACAGTCATTTTCTGCTTACAGTCCTCCCACAGCTTCGGCCTCATTTCCTTGTAATTTTTTTTTGTGACAGGGTCTTTTTTTTTTTTTTTTGGTACCGGGGATTGAACTCACGACCTTGTGCTTACCAGGCTGGCACTTATGTGGCTGAGCTAAACCCCAGGCCTTGTGACAGGGTCTTACAGTGTAATGCAGGTTGACCGTGAACTCACTACTTAGCTCAGGTGGGCCTCAAACTCATGGTGATTCTCCTGTCTCAGCCTCCTGAGTGCTGGGATGACAGGTGTACAGCACCAGCTCCAATTTGGCCTCATTTTCTACCCCATCTCCTTTGACACTCGGCCCCAGCCATGCTGACCCCTCGATATTTCTCAGACATACCCAGGGCCTTTGCACTTGTTGGCTCGTGCCTGCAATACTGTTCTGCAGGAACATGCAGGGCCTGCTCCTTCCTCTACCACTGTCTCTACCACGGGCACTTTCTCAGTGTCCCCTGTCCTAACCACTCTGACTCATTTTCTTTTTCTTTTTGCGGCACCGGGGACTGAACTCACAACCTCGCGCCTGCCAGAGGCGCCTGCCAGACAGGCGCTTAAGCCACTGAGCCAAACTCCCAGCCCTAAGTTTTTGAGGCAGGGTCGCACTATGGAGCTCAGGTCGGCCTTGTGCTCGCGTTGTAGCCCAAGCTGGCCTCGAACTCACAACGCTCCGCCTACCTCAGCCTCCCAAGTGCTGGGATTAAAGGCATGAGCCACCACGCCCGGCTTCTGACTCATTTTCAACCCTGCCTTTATTTTGCCAGAATACTTCCAAGAGAACGATCTTCAACACGAGCTTTATGAAGGCAAACTTTTTTGTTTCTTTGTAGTTTTTCCCATTTGGTTCGGGGATGGAACCCAGGGCCTTTGCACTGAGCCACATTCCCAGGTCTTGTTTGTTTTTTTTTTTCTTTTTGTTTTTATTTTTTGTTCTCCTAGTTCTTTTTGACTCAGCTGTGCTCCAACTCTTGTGCTCCTCCTACTTTAGCTTTCCAGAATGCTGTGATTACAAGTGTGTGCCACTACACTGGCTTTTAAACTGTTTTTTAAAGGATTACATGGGACTGGGTGTGGTGGCACATGCCTGTAATCCCAGTACTCAGGAAACTGAGGCAGGAAGGTCTCTGTGAGTTCGAGGTCAGCCTGGGCTTCAAAGTGAGTTCTAGACCAGCCTGCACTGCATAGCAAGACCCTGTCTCAAAAAGACAAAAAAGAAAAAAAAAAAAACCCAAGTATATGGCATTTCTGTTTT
>RJWM01039086.1:0-16328 GCA_004363535.1 Dasyprocta punctata | reverse complement strand
TACATATGAATTACCAAAGCTGAATCAAGAACATATAAAAATTCTAAATAAACCAATATCAATCAATTAAATTGAAGATGTAACTGAAAACTTATGAACAAAGAAAAGCCCAGGTCCTGTTGGATACATAGTTGAGTTCTACAAGAAATTTAGAGATCTAATGCCATTCTTCCTCAAACTTTTCAGTGAAATAGAAAGGGCAGCAATACTCTCAAATTCATTCCTGGGAGCAAGCATTACCCTGTTACCAAAACAAGAGAAGAATCCACCCAAAAAAGAAAACTACAGGCCAATGTTCTAATGAACATTGATGCAGAAATCTTCAATTAGATACTGTCAAACAGAATGCAGCAAATCATCAAGAAGTTTATAAACCATGAACAAGTAGGATTCATCCCAGAGATACAGGGATAGTGCAACATACACAAATCAATAAATATTATACACCATATCAACAGAGCCAAACACAAAAATCACATGTTCATCTCAACAGACACAGAAAAAGCATTTGACAAAATCTAACACCTATTCATGATAAAAACTCCTCAGAATTTTGGAATAAATGATCTTTATCTCTGATAAAAGCCATCTATGACAAACCAAAACTAGCATCATACTAAATGGTCTAAAATCAGAAACAAGAAAAGGATGACCATTATCACTACTCCTGTTCAATATAGTTCTGGAAACATTGGCCAGAGTAAATTAGACAAGAAAAAGAAATAAAAGGAGTATGATAGGAAAATAAGAAATTAAATTTTCATTATTTGTGGATGACAAGATACTTTACATAGAAGACCCCAAAAACTCCATCAAAAGACTTCTAGATTTAATAACCAAAGTTAGCAGCATAGCTGGATACAAAGTCAACACTCAAAAAACAATAGTCTTCCTGTACACAAATAACAAAATCAATGAGAGAGAAATTAGGGAAAGCACATCTTTCACAATAGCATTCAAAAAATTAAATACCTAGGAATCAACCTAATGAAGAAAGTAAAAGGCCTCTACATTGAAAACTACAGGAAAAATGAGATTTAAAAGGATATCAGAAAATGGAGAGATAAACCTTGTTCTTGGGTAGGAAGAATCAGTATAGTGAAAATGGTCATGCATTAAAAATTGTCATACACATTTAATGAAATCCTGATCAATATTCTAATAGTATATCTCACAGAATTAGAGGAGACAATCCTAAAATTTATTTGAAACCAGAAGAGACCTAGAATAGCAAAAACAATTCTTGGCAACAAAGGCGTGACAGGGGGGACATCACAGTCCCTGACTTGAAAATATACTATAAAGCTACTGTGATAAAAACAGCATGGTACTGGCAAAAAACAGAAGCAAAAACAAAAACAAAAACAGACCTGAGGATCAATGGAACAGATTAGAACGTGCAGTAACAGCTCCAGACACACTCAGCCACCTTATGTTTGACAAAGGTGCCAAACACCTTCCCTGGAAAAAAGGTAGCCTCTTTTTTTCAGTAAAATTTTAAATCAAAATTTTATTTGTATATGTTTGTAATGATTATATTCAGCTTTGGAATATTATATATATATATATTTATATATGTATACGATATTGATCATTATGGCCTCCTGCATCTGTTGCCCTCCCCTCTCCTGCCTCACTATCCCTCCATCGTGACTAAGTCTACCTCCTTGTTTCTTAAAATGGCTTTTATTTTGCTCTCTAAATTGTTTGTATATTGAGTCTCTCTTATTAGATCATGTGATATTCAGCCTTTTGTGACTTATGGTCTCAAGATGCATCCATTTTCTCCTCTTTAATGGGTAGTGCTGGAAAAACTGGTTTTCCACATGTTGAAGATTAAAACTAGACCCATATCTTTCACCATGCATTAAACTAAATTTGAAATGGATCAAAGATATAACTATTAAAGCAGAAACACTTAATCTGCTGGAAGGTAGAATAGGTGGGACTCTAGAAGACATTGGTGTAGGCAAAGAATTCATGAACAGAATCATGATTGTGCAGGAACTCTCATGAAGACTCAACAACTGGGATCTCATCTTATTAAAAAGATTTTGCACAGTAAGAGAAACCACAGTGTGGGAAAAAAATTTTGCCAACTTTTCCTGAGAGAAGGGACTAATATCTGAAATATATAAAGAATTAAAAAAAATCAGATTCCCAAATTTTAAGACTAAATTCAGAAATGGGCATCTGAAATGAATAGATACTTCTCAAGTGAAGTACAAACAGCAAATAAATATATGAAAAAATGTTTAGCATCATTGGTCATTTGAGAAGTGCAAATTAAAACAACACTGAGATCCCATCTCACTCTAGAAAGAATGGCTATCATCAAGAAATGAATCAATAATAAATGCTGAGGAGATTGTAGGGTAAAAGGAACCCTTCTTCACTGTTGGTGAGAGTGTAGACTGCTGCAATCACCATGGAAATCAGTGTCAAGATTTCTGAAAAAACTAAAACTAGAGGTTGCATTCAACCCAGCTATTCCCCTTCTTGGGATCTTCCTAAATGAGTGAAAGGGATCATACCATTGCAACATGTGCACGCCCATGTTTGTAGCTGCACAGTTTGTAATGGCTAAATCTTGGAAACAACCCAAATGCCCATCAACCAATGAGTGGATAAAAAAGATGTCGGTTTTTTTTTATACAGTGGTGTTACTCAGTCATAAAGAATGATAAACTTGAAACATTTCTAGGTAAATGGATGAACCTTGACATCATACTTGTAAGTGAAATAAATAGAACACATGTGCAAATATCACTTTGTTTCTCTGATGTGAGAAACTGAAAGTGTAAATGAGGACCAAAATATATAATAGGCATTGTGAAATAGGAATAAAATGTTCAAATGGGAAGGGAAACTAGAAAGGGTGAGGGGGAAAGGAAGGAAGGGAAAAGGAAAAATGAGAAAAGTAGAAAAAATGGAAACAAATCTTTTGTAAATAAGGAGGATAAGAGGGGTTGAAAGGAGGGTACAGGATTGGAGAAGGAAAGAATTAAGATATATCGTATACAGGTACAAATTTCCTATGATGTATGTGATCATTATGTATACCAAAAAAAGTACCCATAAATTTATTTAATTGGAAAAAAAGAATGATGATGTGCTCATTTCAGACTGTTTCTTCAAGAAAAAGAAGAAAGCCGGGAATTTAGCTCAGTGGCGTAAGCACCTGTCTGGCAGGCATGAGGTTGTGAGTTCGATCCCCCGTACAAGAAGAAGAAGAAGAAGGAGAAGGAGAAGAAGAAAATGCAGTTTAAAATGAATCTGCTTGAAAATCTTAGGCAATCACTGAGGCGTTGCTAACAGGGTGGGAGAAGAGCTGACAAGTGTTACATTTATCAGGGTAGTGTGGAAACTCAAAACCACAACCGACTGACTAGGACAAAGCTTTTCCTCACTGAACTAATCTTTTTGACACCTGCAGGGTTACCTGAGGGCAGCTGCCTCCAAATACGTCCATCTCAGGAGTGTACTGCAGAGCCCCCTGGAGAACCACCTTGAGGTTGTACAGATGCAACTACTGCCTAAATGTCACATGGAACAATTATATAATAGGGTTGGCTCCAACGTTAACATAGGAGAAGGCAACTAACCATAGAACATGATGCAAAAGGGAGCTTATAGCAAGGGATTAGAAGTCCAAGGATTAAGAACAAAATGGCTCTCAAATGCAGGCCACAAAGAAGGACACCAGCACCTGGTCAGTGGCATCTATCAAGAGCCACAGAAGATTCTGACCCACAGGACCAGGCTCGACCCAGAGAGACATCAATAAAATGAGTCACCATGTTTTGATAAAAGTAACTTTCTTTCATCAATTATCTTCAAAATTCCCAAGCAGGATGTACTGGTATAAGAACCATTCCAGGATGGTCTGCACAGTGGCACCCATGACAGTTGAGTGGCTTCTTGCGCGGTGGCAGCAGAAGCAGAGTGGGTGCAGAGTGGGCAGGCAGTATTTAGTGTTAATCATGAGATACTGAATAATATGAGTAATGAGTATAAATGGAATGGAAGGATTTGATCTAATTCATAGGATGAGTAATGTGGCTATTGAGGACATAGTAAGCCACAGTAAGTTTTAAAATTTAGACTCAGAAGGCTTTCCAACGTAATCAGATCCCAGGAAGTAGAGCACAAAGAGAATGAATACTGTATGCTTCCTATGCCTCAGCCCCAACCCCGGACAGGACAGCCATGAGCATCAGCCAATCCAAGGTAGGATCTTCTTGACACCAGTTGGGGGAGGTTATTTCCGTACATTGATATGTGTGTTGTTCCCTAGGCAAGGATGGTTGGATAATGCTGACTCCCTCTGCTGATGTCTAAGAGAACAGAAACAAGACTCAAAATCTACTTAATGATTTCTCATCTGCAGGAGCTCCCTGCTACCTAGGAATTACTGTCTCCATTTTTAAGAGGAGGAACACAGGACTGGAGAGATTAAATAGTCTACCAAGAGTTGAGGATTCTTGGAATATGGACTCAAACCCAGCTCTCTTCTGAGTTTTCTTTGTCTTTTCTTGCTACTAGTTTGGTCATTATGATTGCTGTATTATATTTTGGTGAACTCTTTGATATTAATTTTATTCCGGACTTCTTCACTTTCTGTATCTTGACACAGCCTCTTGCCTCAGATTAGGAAGCTTTTTCACTCATTATTTTTCAAAATATGCTTTCTTGAGGCAGGAGGATCATTGTGAGTTTGAGACCAGCCTGGGCTACAAAGTGAGTTCAAGGCCAGCCTGAACTGCATAGTGAGACCCTGTTTCACTAAATAGTCTGGGGATTTAGCTAAGTGGCATAAGCGCCTGCCTGGCAGGCGTGAGGTTATGAGTTCGATCCCCAGTACCAAAAATAAAAATAAAATAAAATAAAATATGCTTTCTGGTTATTTTTGTCTTTCTTCTCCTTTTTTTCTTCATATCAGGCATGTATTATATCTCTTGATGGTATCCCATAATTCTCATGTGTTTTATTCATTTTTTTCTGAGGGCTTTTCTGATAGGCTATATCCAATATACTGTCTTTAATCTCACTAATTGTTTTTTTCAACTTGATTATGCTAGCTGTTGAAGCATTTTATTATATGTTTGACTGTTTTATTACTTTGTCACTTGGATTTTAATTTTCATAATTTCTGGTTTTTTTGCTAGTATCTTGTTTTGTTTGTGTAATGTTCTTCATGTATTTTTAAAATAATTGACACAAAATCATACATATCTGTGGGGTTTGCTGTTGTTTTGATTCATGTATAGTTTTTGTATGGTCAAACTAGGGTATGAATATCTATATTCTAGCATATCATTACTTTGTGGTGAAACTTTCAAACTCTTCTAGTTTTTGAAAAATACACAGTATATCATTATTATCTATAGTCATCTTACTGTGCAATAGACTATCAGACAGGTTTCTCCTATCTAATTTAGAACATGTTGATCAAATTTTCCCAGCCCTTCCCTCCTCTCTAGTCTGCCCAGCCTCTGCTTACTGCCACTCTGCTCTTAACTTCTATAAGATCAACTTTTTTAGCTTCCATATATTAGTGAGATCATGAAGTAATGGTCTTTCAGTTCTTGACTTAATTCAAATAATATAAATGTCCTCTTTTTTTATACATGTTCTTAGAAACAACAGGTTTTTTTTTTATTAGTCAGGCTTGAACC
The DNA here is from genome assembly GCA_004363535.1 of Dasyprocta punctata. NCBI lineage: Eukaryota > Metazoa > Chordata > Mammalia > Rodentia > Dasyproctidae > Dasyprocta > Dasyprocta punctata. The sequence goes on along the minus strand of RJWM01039086.1, from coordinate 10,650 downwards.
CAGGGCTTTTCCACTGTGCTATATCTACAGTCCCTTTTATATTTTTTACTTTGAGACAGGATCTTGCTAAATCTCTAAATTTCTCACAGTGGGCACAAGCTGAATATCTACTTTGATGAAAAATTTTTGTAATCTTAAAGTTCACTGACCTTTTTAAAGAGGATTATTCTGAATTATTTTTAGATCATTTAATAGATTTCCCTTTGTTTTTAGCCCACTGTTGGGGCTTGTTTAGTTATTTTTGAAGGTGTCTTTATTTTCCAAGTCTTAGTAATTCTTGTGTCCTTTTTTGGGTTTTTGAGTCCTTGTGGAAATAGTTGTCCTTCTACCCCCAACTTTCTATAGTTTTATTGTAGTTCTGTGAAAAAGTAGACCTTCACTATGTGATCTAACTTGTCATTACCAATGGATAAGCGAATAAAGTAAAGACCCAGGAGGCAAAACATGTTTTAAGTTTGTGCAGATTGCTGGGCACTGCCCTTGCTCTGAATTCAGGTTGAGTAGCTTACAGCCCTCTCTGATTTTACAAAACTTGGCTCAGATCTACACTTAGACTGAGCTATCTGAGATGCTACGATCGCCTTACATTTGACTGAGCCAAAATGTCTAATTCCCTGAACAGAAAGTACTATTCTTTGTGTTCAGAAGTTGGACAGGATTTCCAAAGGAACTATATAATTCATTAGATCAGGGAGGATCCTGATGATCTGTCTTGGTTATCAGATTTGAGTCTTTCACTGTCATCCTGTCAGCACCAAATTTACCAAGACACAGTTTTCAAGTCTTCTGTCCACTCCTCCTGTAGCTCCCTCAATACTCCTCTCAAACAGAAGATTTATGTAAATTTTGACTAAATAGAAAGTCACATGTCTCGCAAAAACAAGCAAACAAACAAACAAACAACAAAACAAAACAAAGCCATGCAGACTCTTACCTTTCCTCTATTCTTCTTGCTGGGTAGGGCAAGGTGGCCTGCTGTGAAGGGAAGAGACTCTTGTGGAAATTTTAGTCTCTAAAGGACATGACTCTGCCCTTGAGCAGTGCCTTCAGGGGCTGGAGAGATATTTAATATTAAGCAAGACTTATCAAGATACTGGACAGCCCTTTGATTTCCTGTGCAGAGCCTTGGTAGCAAATAAGTGTGCGGAGTGTGTTGAGTCATGTTCTTCATGAGGTGTTTTTCAACATTTCATCTAATCTGCCCATCACCACCACATCCTGTCCTCTATTGTGTAAGCTGGTATTGTTTTGGAGCTTCTTGCTTGCCATCAATGCCAAGCAATGGGAACTGTGCTGGGAAACCTTCTAACTCATAACTAAGCATGAGCTCTTAGTTGTCACTCAAGGCCCTCTATATCTGACCCCTCCTTCTTTATGTCAAAGCAACGATACTTGCCAATTGAAAATTTCTTTCCAAAGGACACAGAGATGTAAAAAATAAAGGTAAATGTCTCCCAAAATGCTATTCTCTAAAGAAACAACTTGTTAGAGACTGTGTTCTTAAGTCTTTTGTTAGTTAAGACTATAGCTCTGAACTGTAATTATTTCTCTTTTAAAATTTATCCGTGTTAAGAAATGTATAGTATCCACCCATGAGATGAAAAAAAGCGGCACGAGTCTGGACTCATTGACTTCTAGGAATACACAGGGAGTGAAGTGAAAACTGGATTAAACCAGGTGGGTTTTGTGTGTCATATTGGCAGCGGGGAGTGTGGCAAGGGCTGGAGAGTGTGTGCAAGGTGGTGATTATAGCAGCAGATGACAGAAACTAAATGTAGCAAAGATATAAGGGGTGGCAAGTGAAACATGCTGGGCCGAGAGGCTTGATGGAATGTGGATGATTAGAAAGGCCATTAGACCTGAGGCTCTAGGAAAAGAGTTTTATGAATGAAAGATGGTTGTTAGGCTGTATGATCTCAAGTTGGAGACTTTGCATTGGTACCAAGGTGAATAATGACAAGATGAAGGACTCAGTGGTCAGAGTGGATGGTTAGAGTGGAGTGGATGACAGGCTAAAGGAAGATGATGGAGAAGAAGTTCAAGTGTTGAATTAACCATCTAGGTGCACAATGTAGTTATTACAAATGTGCGCAGGGTTGATTGTGGGGAGATCTATGAATTAGGCACTCGGGCCACAAAATAATATAGTAAACATTTATACTTCAACAGTAATATTAAACATATATGTAAAATTTTGTTTGCCACTAATTTCTCTTTACAAATGAAGAAATAAGATGACAAGATACAAATAATGGCCCAGTCTGCATCAGTCTCTCTTTGTGCTCCCTCAGAAATTCTGACATTTATGTCTATTTACTTTTCAAATGTGTAACATGATGTGAGAAATGCAAGTTATTAAATATTGGGGACCATGAATTTATAATGGCGAATTTTGCATACTTCCCTAAGAGAAAAATGGAGGTTGGGGATTACGGTATCACCCTTCTGAGACTTCCATTAACTCTTGGGGTGGGCCGTCCTCTCCCACTCACTAAGACTAAAGTAAGGCTACTAAAGTGAAAAAGAACTCTCCAGAGTAAGATCCTTCTTGGCATAAGATCATCTCCACTCTCTTGAGTCATTCATTGCCTGCAGTGTCATCAACCTCTGAATCTTCTGCAGACCTGGAATCTTCCGCTAGCCCCTCCTATCTTTGAATACACCCATTGTATTCTACATACCCAATAAATAGTGTCTGGTTTGGAGTGATTGGGTCTTTGCCTCTCCTGAGGCACTGACTTCCCAGCTCCCCATCATGCATCACTGAATTTGTCTCTGTTTCTTATTTTATCCTTTGCTGTACCCCTCATACAGGTTGGTGGGGGATCTTGGCCAGGACTCCAATAATCTAAAAATCATGTTACTATGGCAAACACATTTTAAGAGTTTCAACAGGAAGTGCTAGATTTAATTAATAAATTTCTAATTACTACTTACACTAATGTGAATATATCCTCCCTATCAAAGTACCAAAGGCTTAATGTTTAATTTTTTGGTGAGCAATATAATGTTTATTTACATTAGTAATGAATCCTCTCTTTTCCCCTCTCCCATAGTTCTTCCACAGGACTCCTTGTGAAGAAAAATTCTTTAGCAAAATCTATATAAATGAGGAAATAATAAGACCCCTGTGACTTCTATGTAATAATCTCAGATTGAGTAGATGACATTGAACAAAGCAGTCTGCCTGTGCATACACTGTAACTATGATCATTCCCTTTTCTCAGATCTGTAGGAATCCCCCACTTGTATTATGTGTGTGGAAAACGATAGAGTATGTAGAGGATACACAGCACTGGATTGAGGAGACCATTGGATCTGGAATTAGAGAACCTGAGTTCTATATTGTACTGTATTATAACAGCAATGAATATATTTGGTTGGGAACATTGAAAACTATGACACTTTCAAAAGTGATATTTTACTGTCTTCTGAATTCTCAGAGTTTGTTTTCAACTCCCTTCTCTGAGGTGTATCTGGGAGCAGCCTTAAGCTATGATCTGCAGAGATTTGCTGTGTTCCTATAGCGTGTCATAGTGGCTCTTTCAGTGTGCTTGAGTTCTTGGTAGAATGAACAGCCACTGGTACCAAATAATCCTAACCCCTGTCCTGGACCTAGGTTTTATAGATATAATTTATATGACTATGGAAAGGTCAGTTTTCAATTCTGTTCCCCAGAAGGCCTGAGAACTGGACTGAGAGAAAGTCAGCCAAAACAACTGCTGCTGAATCTTGAGATTTATTTCATCTTTTGAAACTTAATATATCTTTAAACTGTTAAATGTTGCCCAAGATATTTTCCACTTTGACATAAACATTAAAAGTAAAATGTCAAACTGTGACTTGCCATGTTACTTCTAGACTTATATCACTCTGGGTAAGACCCAATTGAACACCCGTTTCCCATCCAAAATAGCCTATTTTGCTTAAAAGAAACAGTTTTTGTGTTTTTAGAGCCACTGGGAAACACTACCCAGACCCTGGAGTGCACAAGGAGATGGGTTTTAGATCTATCTCCCTACTTCCTATTATCTAGCTTTTATTTTGCTCATTATTTGCTCTCTGCTTTTGAGATTGCGAATTGGACATAAGAGGGCTTCCTTACCTGCCTGGTCATCCTGTCCTATTGTTAAAACTGGTACCAACACTATGGCCAGTCTCTGGCCAGTGTATGGCTAGTTGTTCTAGAAACAACTTCATCCCTTGTCTTTATAATCGTAGGGTTGGGTACACTGCCTCACTGGTGCTTGCATTAGGGTGCAACTGACTGTCAATTTCCCTTCCTCATGTCTTTCTTTGCAAATAGTCAATTTAAGAAATACTTCTGCATTATTTCAGTTTGGGATAATCTTTTTCTTTGGGTGCCTTCACAAAGGTATGAAGGAGAATAACTTTGAAGGCAAATAAACCGATGAAAATTAGGTTTCAGAATCCTCAGCTCTTGCGAGAAATGTTTGCAGGTAACCTTGCTCTTTAAATTAAGGAAAAGCAGAATTTCTCCTATGAGCAGTTGAACTAATAGGAAGGAGTGGGGATATGGATCAAATGGAGAATCATCTAGAGAACCCCACTCTGAACCCCCACATTTGACACTGCCAGCACCCACTTTTCAGATGAAAGCTTTATGTCTTCTCCCTTTCTCTGAAGGGAGCTCCATGACTCCTTGTCTGTAACACCCAAAAGTAGAAATAGAAGATTGTCAACCTGGACAAAAATTGACAAGCTTTGAAAATAAGAAATATGGTTTTATATACACTTACCTTTCTCACATTCTATCTGGAGTTAGAAAGCTGATCTATGTTGAAGGGGGAAAGTCTTTCTAGGACTGAATGAAACCAGAGGCCTTCTTGGTCCTCTGAATCAGGAGATGCCTACCAGACCTGGAATAAAACCTGGTGAACAAGTTTCACTTATCAAGAAGTTACACAGCCTGTCTGATTTCCTACACAGAAACTATGGGCAAATTAAAGAATAGAGGACTTTGATAAATGCACTCTTATAGAAATATTTCTGGGAATTTGTCCAGTTTCTGCTCACAAATCAACTTCTTTCATTACATCTTATGTGGTTTATGTTCCTGTAAGTAATTGCTGTCCTGAAGCCTTTCATTGCCAGTTCTAAGCCCAGGCAGCAGCAATGTCCAGCAACATGAAATGACTTACAAAGCTTTATAAATAAAGAATGAGGTATATCCTAGGGTCATTTAAGTTTTGCTGTGTCTTAATTTTTCTTCATATTTTCTTTATCTAGCAGTAATTCATTCATGTATATGCTGTAAATCCAAATGGAAGCTAAGTGAAAGTGTCCCTGAATCCCATTCTGCAAAGGCCATCACTTCCTATACTTTTCATTTTTATTTATTATCTCTCCATATTAAATTTGTATTTTTTTATTTTCCATGTTAACAGATAGATTGAATGCCTTTCATTGAAAAATTATAAACAGTTCAGATCATATAGCATATCCTTATTTCTCCCTCCTTTTTTTTTTAAAGTCAAGAATTTATTTTATCTTTTTAAATAAACATTGAGGAGTCTCCATTACCCACCATCCTACAAAACTTTTGAATGTGGAATGTTCAATAGCCTATCCATTTTAATAGATTACAAAATCAGCAAAAACTCCAGTTGTCTAATGATGAGAATAGTTTTTGTTTTGTTTTGTTTTGTTTTGAAGCAGCTGAGCATCAACTGAGCAATTTCCTTAGTTACAGGCTAAAAATAAAATTTTAATTTCTGCACAGCAAATATCATTAACTTAGTAGCCTTTGCTTAATAGATGGGATTAATTCTCCATAAAGACAAAGTGGTTTGGATCAACAAGCAGCATTGAGTTCATAGCCACACAGAACTAGTGCTTGAACTGCTAGCACAAATTCCAACATAGTACATACAGCTAAGTCACTACTAAACTGTCCGTCTCCATCAAATTTGAGACTATTCCTATACATCTATGAGAAGAAATCACCATTTTCCACATAAATACCTCCATGAGGAAAAGAGAAGACAATTAGGGTTGAATTAGACAAACGGTAAGTGCAAATATTACAGCAACAGCTGCTGGAGACGATCATGAAATTTGTGACACTAACAATGTATGGGGGTGAATAACATAAGCTGCTAGCTGTTGAACACCAGTGTTTCAAGATTACAACTTTTACGCACATTTTATTTGTTTTGCTAATACCATCAGGACTGAAGCTACTGACTATCATTTCCCTTAAATGGAGAAATCGATCTAAAACACATACTGGTGCTTTTCAAAGGATACCAGTTTAAAAGGGTCTTTGATATCTTTTTATTTTTAAGAACTTTCAAGCTGCAGGAAAAGCATGTGACCAAGAGTGTTATCATTATCCATTAGAGATTTTCATCAATATCTGTACCAATTTAGGTAACAATACAGCAAGATCCAAGGATTAGTAATGACAGTGTACATGTCACAGGGTCTGATATAAAGTACCAATCCTTACAAAAGTCATTATCTAAAAGAAACTGTTAAGAAGTGTTCAAAAGGCATCTGAATAATTCACGTTAGGTACAGAAGTGACCCATCCAGATTATTTCCCATCATGTTGCATATTTTTTATAAAGTGCCAATCAAAGCCTAATTAGCATTTTGGCTTTGCCTTACAGTTATCAGCTGTTAAAAGGCAATTTACATGTGTTTTTAATCAAAGTTATTTGACCAGATGAACAGCTGGTACAATCAAAACTGGTAGCCAGCCTTCCATGTGTGATTAAGGACCTATGCATAATTTAGTACACCTCTAACGTTTGGTGCTCTAATTTAACTGGAAAAGCTGTGAAACGCAGTTGTTTTACCAAACCACACATTCCACTCCTTCCATCTTCCTCTCAAGGAAAATGTTTGTCAATTGTCATTGAAAAACTCTAGGGCTGACTTGTAGATTTTAGCCAATGTCCAAGAGTCAGACTTACTTTTGTTCAAGCCACTTCAAAAAACTATGGGGATATTTTCACCCCATAGAGTATATTATGTTTTATCCCTAAGCAAGGGTGAGGAATCTGGGTATCATGTGCAAGGCTCAAGATGATGGTGAGGATAGAACATGCCATGCAAAGTAAAAATAGTTTCCTTCCATATCCAGGTAATAGAAAGCTGACAACTGTAGTCCTGTCTTTAAGTGATCAAAACAGTCCCTTTAACAAGTTTCCTGTAAAGGAGAACAAATAGATAATAATAAGTTTCCTGTAAAGGAGAACAAATAGATAATAACTTTTCTAGTAATGTATTACGGTGCACTGGCCAGTGTGTTTTTGGTGATTAAGCATAATCCTATGAATCAGATTAATTCACTTGCTGAGGGTTCATTTGTGGCATTCCTCTGTTGGGTCTTGGGGGCCCTCCACGACCTTGTGGGGCTCCCTGTGGTCCACTCTGCCTACAACCTTGCTTGAAATTCTGCTGATATCCATCCTGCAGATATCCAGAGTAGCCCCCTGGGAGCACTGAACTGAGACTGTGTATAACCACTGTTTGGAGTGTCAGAATGAAGGGTGGTAACCATCATATCCTCCTCTGAATCCATTGGTGGGACCCCAGTGTCCAATCATCAAGCCTCTAGGGCCACAGTAACCTCAACGGGACACACCAGGACTATTATAAGAAGGCTGACTGCTACGTGGAAATCTAGTGTTCTGCTGAGGAGGTTGCTGGCGGTTACCAGTCGCTTGATGGGGCTGGTCCTGGGAACCATGCTAAGTGCAACCACTGCTTGAAGCTGTTCTTGCTGGAGCTCTGTCTGCTCCACGTGGTAAGGTTGACTGGAAAAACTCTGGTTGTAACTGGGCTGGTACTGGTTTTGCTGTTTTAAAGTTTCTGGTTCATAACAGGAGGGACTGGGCATTCATATTGAATACAGTTTGCATGAATTGGAATGGAGCTGCATTTATATTGATTCCATTGCTATGAAAAGGTTTGCTCATCCCAGCTCGGGGTACCTGAGGCTGAGAAGCAGCAGGAAGGGATGAAGATGCTGTAGTCTGGTCTATATTTGGAGAGATTGTTGCCTGACTCTGATCAATTGGTTCCCTTTGTGGCTGCAGCTCTGTTGCATGCGAATGCTGGTACAAGGGTTGAGATGCTGTGTATCCCTCACTTGTGGATGAAAGCAAAGGAAGCTGTGTAGCTTCTGGTTGTACAGAACTGTGATTAGGCTGAGCAAGTCTTGATTCAGAATGAACAGGAGGACAAACCAGCTGGAGCATGCCTATGTTTTGTGCTGGATTCACAGGTTGTGCAGATACAACAGCAGGATCAAGAGTCTGATTTTCAAAATCCAGTGTTGAATCCTGTATGAAATTATAGAGCCCTTGCATTTGTGCCATAAGATCTTGCACTCACTGTTTTCTCACAAAGGGATCTGCCAGAGCCACTGGAGTCAAAGAGTGAGGCTCTGGTACTGAAGGAGATGCAGCCTGAGGTTGCTGCTGGAGTGAATTTACCTCCTCTGCCATTGCAACTGTCCACTCATCTACCTGCTCCTTTTCACCATTGCTGAACTGTGTTTCTGCCATAAATTACATATTCTGTTGATTTAACTTCACTTTGCTCAATGTATTCTTCTGCTGGCTCAAGTTCAGCTTTGGTGACCTGGTCTTCCACCGCAGGTGCCGAGGTGTCCTCCTCTTCCTCACGCAGCCCATTCTGGTGGTTGTGGGTGCTGTCAAAGCAGTTTGAAAAACACCCTCAACGATTTCCGTTAAGTTGTCCTACATACAGATTTTTCCTTCCCTTCCAGCAAGTCCCACAGGTAAATGGAGCCATGTCATAGAGCTCGTTCAACTGTAAACTCATGTGCCGTTCAGGGTCTACTAACTTACGGAACTCGTCCGGCAGTGACAGCTCCTCTTCAGACAGTTCAAGCCTTGTTTCAAGTCAGTTGATATTTCATCGTCTCCTAATTTGTCCAAAACATACTGTAGTTAAAGTACAGTTTTTAAATATTTCTGTTCAGCTTCTTCTTTGAAAAGCTGTTCCCAGCGCGCTGTCTTTATTTATTTATTTAATATCTTGACTTAATGTCATGAAACTCCTCTGTAATTCTTTTGCAAGTTCCAAATAATTTGTGACTTTCTGGTTCTTGAGATTCACACAGGACCCTGATATTGACATTGCTCCTATAGGTTTTAGAGAGTTACAATTTTGAGTCAGATATCTTTGAGCTTCCAATAAAGTCCTAAAACACTTGCTGCTTAAATCACTATTTTAATGGTTTGCTATTTGAGTAGGCATATGTATGTTCTTGCCAATACAGAATGCTTTTCCTTTTTAAATGACATTCCATTATCAAGTCATTTTTTATTAACAAAGTGAATGCTCTAGAACAGTAACACCAAAGGAAGAAACTACAGTCAAGTAAATGTGACTCTAAAGGAAATGAAGGGAGAAATGAGTTGCTGATATTTTGATGGAAAAGAACTTCTGAATAGAAATATACAAGAAAAGTGTGAAATGGTCTCCATTCACACTCCATTCGTCCCAAGGATTCTTATTCCACCCTTTTGTACCCTGTTCGGTCTCCCGAGAGTGTGTCTTCCAGGACCCTCCTCACTGGGATCATTTTTCTTCTTGTTTTTGGTTGAATTGAGTCACAAAAATACACAGTTAGGAGCCTGATGAGAACCTTGTGGCCTTCCTGGCCACCCTCTCCTACTGCCACAATGTCATGGGGCTGCATTTTCCCTTATTCTTTTAAATCTAAAGCTACAAATAATGTTTCACTATGGTTTATGGAGGGCACAAAAGCATACATTGTGTCTTTTCCTAGAATCTGTCCATCTTTGCGTATATTCAGCCTAAAAATTCTCCTCCATTCCTCATTATTATATTTGGAGCACCTTTTCCTGGTACCTTTGAAATATGCATGGGACTGAGAATATTCAGGCTTCTAATGGTGACTTTGTAGACTTGTTTTGTTTCTGAATTTCTTCCCCTGTCAGCATCTCTTGTTGAAATTAATATCTTAAACTTTCACATCTCAAAAGGCTGTTATAACTATGTAAGTGTTAAAAAAATCATAGTTATCATTGCAAGTTCGAGACCAACCTGGGCTACAAAGTGAGCCCAAGGCCAGCCTGAACTGCACAGCAAGATCCTGTCTCAGAAAGACAAAAAAAAAAAAAAAAAAAAAATCAGAGTTGTCTCCAACTCACTTTGTAAAGAAATAGGAACTCATGTTGTCCTTGAAAAACTCTATTAATAAAAGAGAATCTGCCCTGGAATTCCAACCCTTCTCTGAAGTTGCTGCATGTTGGAGACCCCCAGCCCTAATACTCCTGCTTGGGCTCACGGCCTCTTTTCTGCTGGCTCTGAGACATTAGTTGTAGGGTGCCACTACCTCGTGGCATGTGCAGCCACCCTTTGCGCTTTATCTTGTCCATCTCTACACCTCATACAGAGTCACGTAGGGCTTCAGCAGTGTACCCGATGCTTTTGAGCTAACTACAAATGAATAGCTGTCCATCCAGCTGCAATGTGGCATCAGGTTCTGAGTAACAGAGGGCAGTGACACATTGACTCCAGTACAAAAACATCACGGGTTTGACAATAACTTCCGTGACGCACAAATCCTTCAGTGACCATGTTTTGAAGAATTTTGTTTTCTTTTGATGGCGAGAGACTCCA
>RJWM01039085.1:0-16342 GCA_004363535.1 Dasyprocta punctata | reverse complement strand
ACAATACAAAAAAGATTTAGAACACATGAAACAGATTCGAAGAGACTACCAGGAATTCAAAAAATCCAAGGAAAGTTGGCAAAACCACCTGAAGGAAACTAAAGATAGACTTTCAAATCTTGAAGATAGGTTTACAGCTTATGATCGAGAAAGGAAAGATCTCTTAAAAATAACAAGAAACCTGGAAGTAACAATATGATGGCTGTAAGACAACCCAAAGAAACATAACTTAAGAATTAAAGGTGTGAGTGAAAAAGCAGGGGTCAGTACAAATCAAATTAAAAGCCTATTTACAGAAATAATTTCAGAAAACTTTCCAAACATGGGAACAGGAAGTGACTTTCAGATAAGTGAAGCATATAGAACTCCAGCTAAACATAACCAAAATATACCTACACCCAGACATATAATAATCAAGATCCCAGAAATTCAACACAAAAACAGAATATTAAAAGCTATTAGAGAGAAAAAACAGATCACCTACAAAGGAAAACCCAACACAAACACAAACATCAGGTCAAGAAGAGCTTGGAGTGAAGTGTTTCAAGCCCTGAAAGAAAACAACTTCCAACCCAGATTGATGTACCCTGCAAAACTATCTTTCAAAATTAATGGAGAAACAAAATACTTCCATGACAAAGAACAACTAAAGGAATTTATGAGCACCAAGCCAACCCTACAAAGAATACTGAAGAAATTCAACACAAAAACAGAATATTAAAAGCTATTAGAGAAAAAACAGATCACCTACAAAGGAAAACCCAACACAAACACAAACCATCAGGTCAAGAAGAACTTGGAGTGAAGTATTTCAAGCCTTCATCCCTTTCTCTTCACTTTGCATGCTACTACTTAGTTGAATCTGCTGTGGTCTTTTCTTCTAATCTTCTGTCCATGATGCAACTTTGGAATTCTTACAGTGCCTCCATTGTCCTTAGGATAAAGTCATTGTCAAGGATGTGACACTGCATGCAAACTGATCACTGCCTGTCTCCAGCCTCGGTGTAGGCCACGGTCCCTCTGGCTTACTGAGCTTTGCCATGGCTGCTCAGGTCCTAGAATGTGTCATGTTCTACCCACAGGGGAGCCTTTGTACCCTCTCTTCTGCTTACAGTGCTCATCGTCCTGTTGTGTCCTCTTCATTCTGCGATCCCAGGATAAATGGCCCTTCCTTAGAGCCCACTTCCAAGCCCTTCCATTATAAGCTCTGCTCAGCTTTATACCTCTCATAGCCACCTGTGTTTTCCCTCAGAGTGGTCATCCCAGTTTCTGAAATTGCTGTCCTATGCTGGTTTTGCCTCCACAAGGCCAGGGATTTTATCTGGTTTGTTTTCATAGTAGATGCTCAGTGAATTCTTATAGAATAAATGAATGTTTTGTGAGTGTAGAGAGGACATCAAACAGCATAGAAAGGCCTGTTCCTACACACAATGAGGGAAAAGTATGGGATTAATATTTTTGGATTAGTGAGCTTTTCCCATGCCCCAAATTCTAGATCACAATTCGGAACAGCTGCCCACTTTGCCAAGCATGAGGCTGGCCACAAAAGAGAGCTCATGAAAACAATGAGACTTCCAAATCTGCAGCCCGCGTTTGCTCAGTGGTTTGCTTCGCCACCCTCGTCCCCTTCCTCCATGCTGAGTGGTCAGCACCATTATCAGAAGCTCTATGCTCCATGCCCCAAGTGCCACACTCCAGTTGCTATGGGAACCTCTCTTTATTAGTGTAGGCAAGAAGATGCAGTGAACACAGCTTGGCTAAACATAATTTTAGCTTCTGGTCATGGCTAAATCTCCCATTGTGACAGTGCTGATTTTTCGAGGCATTGCTTTTCCTTCATTGCTTATTGTTTTTGTGATGATAGGAAAGTGAAAATTAGTAGATTACAAAACATGTAAGTGCAGAAAGACACTGACCTAGTTTGGTCCTCTGGTGGACCCACAGTTTAGCGCGGTGGCCCTCCCCACAGCAGATGATGGAGCTGAGGGATGTGGTGGCCGTGGGCCAGGCCTCAGCCTCAGCTCCAGAGGGCACAGGAATGCTGCTGCTGGATGCCCTGCCTAAAGTGCTTTGCCCTGGATGTCTATGTTGTTCAGCAAGTGGGTCCCTGGCTACTAGGTCTCTTGATTTTTTGAGAGCTGCTGTCAAAGTTTTAAATGTTGGCAGCTAATTTAAATTAAAATGCTGTGCTGGCTAAGACAGCAGGTGAGACTGACAGGCCTATGTGGGCCACCAGAGAGGAACTGCAGGCCAGGACCAGGCCCTTCCTATTGCCACCTTTGTTAGAGAATCACAGTGCAGGGCTATCGCCCACACTTGGTTGTTCAGAGCTGTTCCACAGTGCGGAACGGTGGACGCCACTTGGATGACTTGACTTTGTTAGGAACTGTTGGAGAAAGGTGCTTCTGTGATGCATAGGATCTGTGTCATGTGCCAGGACTGGGTTGATTGTCTGCATTTTCCCCAGCCCCTCCTCGACCAATAGCAGTGTAGTGCAGAGTAGAGCAGGGCAAAAGCTGGATGTGGCCATTTAGAGAAAGTCCTTTAATATTGCCCTCCAGAAATAACTGCTGGTGTTAACTTGATTATATTCTTCCTGACTTTTTCTTCAGATATAATTTAAGAGAATATTTCATTATGAAAAACTTTAAACTATGGGACAGTTGATTTTTTTTTCTTGGTAGTACTGGAAATTGACCTAGGACCTTTGCGCTGAGCTACATCTCCAATCCATTTATTACTATTATTTTTTAAAATTTTGAGACAGAGTCGCCATCCTTGTGATGTTTTTGTGGTCATTTCTGGATGTGGTCAGAGAGGTCAAGAATCAAGCTCTCCAAAGTGCATGCTTCTAGACATGAGGACTTGTTTTAGCTCAGTAAGCCACTAATTTGTGATCCATCTGCTTTAAGCTCCCAGAGTGTGGAATTGCATATGCCACCATACCTGGCTCATGCTGTTTCTTGAAAGCAGATGAAATCCTCATTTGACAGATGTCCTCCTTGTACTAGAACGAATGACACCTTTGTCTTCAAGGATCAAAAGATGAGGCCAAGCAGACTCTGCAGATCTTGTTAAAGTAACTAAGCTGTCCAAAGAATTTAGTTGCTTCTCCTGTGTCCTATTCTTTGTCCAATTTGGTATATAAGTGACTGGCACTTATATACTAAATTATCTTTTCTTCTTCAATTCCTTATGAGGGCTCCTGTGCCATGTAAAACTTGTGTTAAATAAACTTGTGTACTTTTCACCTGTAATTTATCTATTGATAATCAACTTAGTCCTCAGGTACAGCCAGGAACCTAAAAGGCTGGAGGTAGAGTTGGCCACCCCTACAACAAATCTAGGAAGGCTAAGTTCTGAGGATTTGACTCACCAGCCTCTTGAGGTTCTAACCTGTAAGACTGAGGATTTCTCTTCCCTGTTTTCTTTGCACCACTTGGAAGTTATATTGGTTGTTTTTCTTTTGTTGGTGGGACAAAATACCTGACACCCAATTTTAAAGGAGGAAAGGTTTTTTAGCTCAGTTTGTGAAGGTTTCAGTCCACACTCAATTGGCTCCAAGGCAGAGTGGCACATGGCAAAGAAACAACCGTTCATGGTGGTGGAAGACAGCAAAAGCAGCAAGACCAAAAAGGGAGAAGCATGCAAGCAAGCCTCTTTTCTTTCCTTGTATTGTATGCAGGCTATCTGCCCCAGGGTGGGTGTAGCCCTCACACCCATAGTCCCAGCAGTGGGCCATGAATCAATCACAGATTGTAGAAGTCTGCTCTCAGGGATGCATGAGGCTTTGGGGGATATCCAGACACAAACCATAATGGTTGTCTTGTCTTTGCTAGGACCTAGTGGAGAGAGGTACTTTTGGGATGGATAGGACCTGTGGCACATACCAGGACTGGGTTACTTCCCTGCATTTTCCCCAGCCCCTCCTCAACCCAGAGAGAGCCAGCCCGAGAGAGCCACTGTGGATTGGTAGTACTTACCTTCTTTTACCACATTTGCAGTCAGCCACTAGGTTATGCTTCTTCAACTGGCTTTCTCAGCCACCAGCAGGAGAAGCTCCCAAGATGACCAATGCTCTGAGGTATGGGAGGTGATCTTTCCTTAGCCATGGGAAGGAGAGAAGTTTTGATACAGAAAGGAGAAAAGCTAAGAAGCACACCAGTAATAAGATGTAGACATTGAGGTTATTAATAATCTTTCTTCCATGTTTTTACACTTTTCAGTTTTTCTGTAATGAACACTTATTGCTGTTATAATTGGAGAAAAGAAAGAATGGGGGCTAGGGAGGTGAGTTAATTAGCCCAAGGTGGTACTTACTGTATGTTTACATATAGGTATATTAGGGCTCAGAAACAAGGCTCATTTTTCCAGAGCCTGCAGCCCACGTAGAGAGTACTCAACAATGATTCTATTGTTCTTACACTTCCTCCTCTTTCTTTTTCCTTTTTTCCTCTTTCTCCTTTTCCTCTTCTCCTTCCTCCTCTTCTGTTTTGGTGGTATTGGGGATTGAACCCAATGTATTTGTTTAGAGCTATATCCTCAGCCCATTTTTATTTTTAATTTTATCACAGGTTCTTGCTAAGTCACTAAATTGCCCAGGATGGGCTCAGACTTGTAATCTGCCTGCCTCAGCCTCCCCAGAGTGCTGAAAAGTGTGGGCCACAATGCCTAGCTCTTACCAATCGTCTTTCTCGTTCTTCTAACTCTCCTTGGAAGAGAAATGCAAGGAGAGGCCTTCATAGCGTGGTAATCACTCTGTGTTCCTCTCATGCTCAGAATCAGAAGGAGAGCTTTAAGCTTGTGTTTCCTCCTAGCTTGTCAAATGACTATTTCATATGGTGTGCACTGTGGACAGAGATGGCTATGTAGTTTTCAAGACATACTTCCAAAAGACCTACGTTTCAAGACCTACATTTCAAGACCTACGTTCTAAAAATGCAAGAACCCATGTTTAGAACCTTCTAAGAATTTCAGAATGGTGGCAGTGAAGCTTTAAGCCAATGTGCAGGCCCTTCCAAGTGCTGGCCTTGTTGTGAGTCCAGGCCACACTCCAGTGAGGCTGGCCCTGGCCGTGGGCATTTCCACTGATACGTGTAGACCATGCTGGGGAAAGGATGCAAAGGACACTTAGAAGGCACAGACAGATGGCAGGCTTGGGGCTCAGAGGGGAGCAGCAGAGCAGAGGGGTCCTTATTTGCTGTCAAGTCTCTGTGGCTAGTTTGGAATGCAAAACGGGCTGTATTCGAGACATTAAGGAGTTAGAAGAGTTGAGTTCTATTCTCTCCCTGTGCAGACATGCATGAATTGTGTTTTCTCCTTGGACTTCAATTTGCTTATTTCTGTTTAGGGGGATGGAATTGATCTCTGAAGTCTCTGTGAGCTCTAAGCAAATCCTGCGATTCAGACTTGGAGTGCACATGTCGCACATGTGACATCAGCGGTGAATGTGTTCCATGAGGTCCTGAGCAGCCGCGGGTGAGAAGCAGGGCAGAGCTGTTCTGCAGAGGTGCCATGGTAGCCTTGGAGATGGGAACAGTGGTTAAAAGATAGTGAAAGAAGCCAGGCATGCCTTTAATTCCAGCACACGGGAGGCTGAGGCAGGAGGATAGTTGTGAGTTCGAGACCAGCCTGGGCTACAGAATGAGTTCAAGGCCAACCTGAATTGCATAGTGAGGTCCTGTCTCAAAAAATTGGGCCAGAGATTTAGCTTAGTGGCCTAAGCACCTGCCTGGTTGTGAGTTTGAACCCTGGTACAAAAAAAAAAAAAAAATTAGCGAAAGAGTCAGCTTAAGAGAAGGAAGGAGATATCTTTACCTTGGATCCCAATGTGGAGGGTAGGAGATCAACTAGCAAAACAGACACAATTTTAAACTCCTCTCTTTGTTTCATGCTAGCAGGACATAATTATAAAGCAACAGAAGAGGGTGGGAAACTAGTTCAAAGGGAAATGTAAAGACTGAGAGCAGGTCTTGCTGGAGCAGGTGACCCTTAGCATTACAGTCGCATAAAGTACTCAGTATGTAAGACGTAGTCTTGTATTACAGCAGTTATTTCCTGCAAGTACCAATGGGGACTGTAATTGTAATGGAAACTGCATCCTTGTGTAGAAGATAGGAAAAAAGAACAGAATGGGACGGTCATTTAAGGTTTTTACAGCTTCCTTAGGTGAAAAGATTGAAAATTAATATTGAGATTTTGCTGCATGTTTTATTTGTATACACTGAGTCACACGTTCATGTGGTTTCCATTTTATAGTGTGATCAGTTATTCATAACTTGTTTTTATGTTGCTTTCTTATACTGCTTTGCTAATGAGGTCTTCCAGGCATTGTTCTAGGAATGTATTTGGAGCCATTGGTTGAGATTCTGGTATGCAGAGGGCCAGCGTTATGGGCATTGGATGTGTTGAATTTGCAAATCAAATTTATGAGATGTTTTGATAATATTTTATGAAGATAAAGCAAGGGGGAAATTTCTCGTGTTACAGAGGAGCACAAGATCAATGATTTATGGGACGAAATTAGAATTTTTGGGGAGATTTTGGTTGACTATATGGACATATTTATTCATTACAATTAAATTTTATCTAGATGTGGTGATGGATGTTTGTGATCCTAGCACTGGGGAGGCTGAGGTTGGAGGATCATGAGTTCAAGCCCAGCCGGGGCTACAAGTGTACTTAGCAAGTTTAGGGCTAGCCTGGAACATAGACTGTGTTTCAAAAAAAGAAACCAAACCAAACCAAAGCAAGCCTAAAACCAATATCCAAACAAATCAGAATCTCATAAAAACAACTCGTATTTATAACATCTTTAGAATTTTCCTTTTTTGAAAAGTATTATTTTTGTTATTATTGCTCAGTTGGGCTGATACCAGAGTATCTTGCAAATACGGACTGAATTTCTGTGTGGTTTGGTTTCCCCCTGCTGTCTCTTGTAGCGCATGTCTGCTTGGTTGGACAATCCTGTGGTGATCTCTTTAATTTTGTCTAATGTAATTTTGCTTATCATATGTCAGTTTCATGTTTTCTTACAGAAAATCTGAGAAAGGAGTTTCATATTTTACTCTTGGAGCAGATTTTGCTTTTTTCTTTAGGGTAGAGAGATGTGTGCCAAGAGAAATTTGAGGAACAACCTGAGCTGAGTCTGATAGCTCTGATATTGTTGTAGAATTAAAAGATCACTAAATATACTGTAAAACTTAAGGCCTGGTAGTAAAAGGGAGACAAATTTGTCAATTTTTTTGATCCTCAAGTTCAAAGAATATGTTAAAATCATTTGTAACGGAAAGTGTTTTTGTGAGATAGTGTAAGACACAGACTAACAGGTTTGGAAGGGAATTTTGAAAGGTTTTCCTATCCAGGTCCCACCATTTGTCAGATGAGGGACTAGCTTGTCCTTACTGGTCAGAAAATCAGGGCGCTGGGAGGCTGGGTATTACGCACATAGCCATGCTTTCTCTGATGAAAGAAACCAAAAATGTAAATAAGACTAAAATGTATAATAAGTATTGTGAAATAGGAAGAAAACGTTCAGATGGGAAGAATCAGAAGGGAGCTAGAGGAGGAAAGAAGGGAAAAGAAAAGAATGAGAAAAGGAAGATAAAGTAGGAAGAAAGTTTTTGTAAGTAAGAAGGAAAAAAGGCAGACAAGACGGGGAGGGGAACGGGGGAAAAAAAGAATTGGGGAATACCACAAAGTTCCATACAATGAATGTGATCAATATGTAGATCTGAACTGCACCAATTAACTTAATGAATTTTTAAAAAGCAGACTCATGTTCTCCCTGGACAACTATGTGCATAATACCTTTTCCTCTGACTTTTCTTTTCCTTGGCCCCACATAGCTTGCATGGTTTATCAGAAAGGCTGGCTATTTGGTTTGTTGGTTGGCTCCTCCCAGTTCCAGCATGGCTGATTCTTGGAAGGGGCTATCTTGATATGTGTAGATTTCTTATGGTAGATAGCTTTATCTCTAGTATTGAGGCTTCCCTAGGAAATGTTTGTTTCTGAGGGATGTCTTCTAGCTGTAGGGGGTTCTTGGTATTTGTGTCTACTCCAGAAATCTACCTTCCCAAAGTGTTAAGGTTGAGAAGTTGCTATTTGACTCAGCACCCAGTCCTTTGGTATTGAACTACAGTGATGGTTATGACCCCATACAATTAGAGTGTTACAGGGGAGAAAAACTGATTATAACAGGTATGACATCTTGGCTAATGTAGTACAGTTAGCAATAACAATAGTCTCAAGCACAGACTGGCTACTGACAAATTGTGGTAACTGTTAACCTGATACCTTTATCCAGAGAAACAGGTTCTACAGTTGTATAACAAAATCCAATGTATACTAGGAACTTGTTTGTAATGAATTTCCCCTTAGTGCAGTGATTTTACCCTGTTGCCAGGGTAAGAGGATATAGGGGACAAAATAGATAGATGAATGAGATCAATATACTAGGAGGAAAGCTGGAGGGCAAAGGCTGATCACCTAAGTTTTGGGAAACTGGAGGACATAGGAGGGAAAGAATGGGAGAGAAAGAAAAGGCGTATGGATGGGAGCCAGAAAGAGAAGAGACAATGTTTACACATATGAACGTATCATAAAATGGAGCAAAATAGTGAAGGAATGAGAGAAAGAAGACAAGTAGAAGAAAACAACAAGAAAGGTAAGAAATCTAAATCATGAAAGAAAAAGAAAAAGAAAAAAGTTTAAAAAAGAGAAAATACCAAAAATTAAACTAACCACAAAAATAAGACAAAACAAAACAAAACAAACAAACAACAACAGTAACGAACACCCAGAATTGGATGGAGAAATGAAAATCAATCAAACAAACAGAAAAATAAAATTAGTAAAATATCTCTGGTATCCACAGTTCTGTGATAGGTCCAGATTAGATCCCAGTCGTGTGTTGTGTTCTCTAGCCAAGTTTTCAGTGGGATTTGTGCTGGGTATGGGACTGACCTTGGCCTTAGATGTGGGTTCTAGGACTGGTCTTCTGTTGCTGGAGTTGTCCTGGAGCCTTTGGTATAAAGTGGTGGCTTCACCCACCTTTTTGTATTCCATGTGTCTGTGTGCTGAAGCATAACACTGGTTCACCTAATTTACCAACTGTTAGTTCATATTCTCACTGATGCTTTGGACTTTTCTACTGTACTGGTCCTGCCTGCCTGGTCCAGAGTGTGCATCTACACAGTGACCTGTTGTGTTGCTGGTCAGTCTGGGCTGGGCCATCGTATGTGCCCATGCCAGGACCTGCTGGGTTGTTGTTTCCTCCTCTCTTTTGCCATTCATTTACAGTTTCATTGCACTATGTTCTGATAATATGAATGGGATAATTTCAGTTCCTTTACATTTACTTAAGCACGTTCTGTGAGCTAGTGTCTGGTCCATTTTGGAGAATGTGCTATGTGCACCTAAGAAGAATGTGTATTCTGATGTTGTGGGATGGAACAATCTATAGACATTTACCTAAATCTATTTGTTCTAAAGTTTTTTTCTGTTCTACTATTTCATTGTTTATTTTTTGTCTAGTAGCTCTATTTGTGAGAGTGGGGTATTGTGAGCCCCCATTACATTTGTAATTGTGCTTGTTTGATTTTTCATGTCCATTATTGTTTGTTTTATATAGTTGGGTGTGCTGGCATTTGTTGCATATTTATTTATGATTGTTATCTCTTCCTCTTGGATTGTTCCCTTTATAATGATGTAGTGACCTTTTAAAAAACTTTCTTAATCAGTCTTGGCTTGAAATCCATTTTATCTGCAAATAGAATAGCTTCTCCTGCTTTGTTGTGTGTTCCTGTCACATGGGATATTGTTTTCCGTTCTTTGATTTTCAGTCTGTGAATGTCTTTTTGAATTAAACGTGTTTCTTGTATGCAGCATATCATTGGGTTTTGCTTCATGTTTCATTCTTTAGTTGCCATTGCTTCAGAAACTTCAGGTGTGTGACTCCCACTGTTTTCCATGTTTTCATCTCCTGGATTTGCTCTGCTTGGATTGGAGGCCAGAGACCGCCTTTTGCTTCTTCATCTTGACATATTCCTGGGTTCTTCTGGACAAGTGGGTTGGGTGGTCCCAGGTACTTCCTGCATTGGCTACAATTTCTCTGAAGCGAGACTGTGCTTCTGGACAGTGCTGGCTATGGGTATCTGATGGTGGTTCTTGGTTTGCAGGTGCAGGGCTGTCTGCTGCTTTTCCCAGCCTGTGTTGTCTCCCCGATGGCTGGTGGAGTGTGTGTGGGGGTGGGGCTGACCACTGCCTCCAGACCTAGCTGGCTACCCGCAGGGAAACTCTGCATGTGGGGTGGGCCTCTGTCTGAGCAATTTCCACAGGTCTGTGCCCAGCTAAGAGCTGCTGGAGGAAGCTGGCTGCAGTTCTGGTTCTGGGCTTACCCAGCCTGACTCCAAAATAGCTTCTGGCCAGTTGCTGTCTCCCACAGGAGGACAGGGTCATCTGCACTCACTGCCAGCCAGTGTATTCTTCCAGGTTCATTGCTGCCTTCCACTGCCACTCCCTTCAAATGCTGCCTCTCTTTGCAGAGACCTCCAGGGTCACCAGCCACCACATCACCTTGATCATGTGTCTCCAGGTTCCAACAGCTCCTCTTGCACAGTGGGTCTGGCTCTGGGTGAAGGTGCTGCTAGCTACCACCTTCTTCTTTGTTTAAGTTTTTCTTTTTTACTCTCTCTGTGGGCTTCAATTCTCACTTTAGATTCTTCCTGGGCCCAGGGGACCCACTTTCTTCCTTCTTGTCTTCCCTGTAATGCTATATTCCAGCATCTGGACTGTGTCTTTCAGAGAGGCTCTTTACTCTGTTGCTTACTGTTCTTCCATCTTCCCAGAAGCCCCTCAAATTGTTTTTCCCTGCTGGGGAAGTTTTCTGCCATGATGTCTGTGAACAGATTTTTTTATGTCATTTATGTTATCTTTTGCTTTTTCATTGATTCCAATGAACCTTATGTTATTCTTATTTACATCATCTAGCATCTGCTGGATTAATTTCTCATGGTCCCTTGCTATTCTTTTTATTTATTTATTTATTTATTTATTTATTTATTTTTTAATTGTAAAGATAGTAAAATCCAACAAAACATAACAGAACAAAGTCAACCAAAACAAAGCTGTAGAACTGGTACAGAACTTCAAAGAAAGATACTAGGAAAACAGTAGCTACTAGAATATATCTTGTTATTTTTAGAATAGTTGACCATTCCATCAGGTATAGTAAAATCAAACCAAAAACAAAACACAATAAAACCAATAAAAACAGAATATGAAATAAAGCAAAAAAATTAATTAGAATAAAGCAAAACAATGAACAATATTGGGCCTCAAAGACAAGACAGAAGAGAATCCCCCATATTTGCTACATTGCATACTGTCATCTTCCCAAGAGATGCTCAGACTGCCAGCCCAAGGCCTGCAAAATCAACCAAACAATACAAGCATTTATCTTAGTTGCTATCAATTTAGCAAGTCCTCTGAACCAGCATGTTGCTTATGGTGTGTGTGTGGGGGATGACAAATGTCCTTAATTCTTAGCCTGCATGCTAGTAGGCCTATGGGAGGCACGTCTCTTTCTCTTCCTGGAGTCCACACATGTCACACACACTCACCAGAAAGGCAGGCTAGGTTGTCTTCTGGTTGGAAACTCCCTGCCACACACAGCGGGTTCTTGAGAGGCACATTTCTTTCTCTTCCTGGAGTCCACACCCGTCACACACACTCACCAGGTAGGTAGGCTAGTTGTCTTCTGTTTGGAACCTCCCAGCCTAACATGGCGAGTTCTCAGGAGGCACATCTCTTTTTTCTTCCTGGAGTCTGCGCTGGTCATGTGCACTCACCAGGAAGGCAGGCTAGTTGTCTTCTGGTTGGAACCTCCCTGACCCAACGTGGTGGGTTCTTGAGAGGCACTGGTCCCTTGCTATTCTAAAGTAATCATTCTTTTCATGATCACTAACAGTAATCCTGTCTTCTATAGCTGAGAGTCTGTCCTCATATTGACTCATTCTGCTGTGTATACTGTTGATGGAATTTTTAATCTCCTGGATGTCAGTTTCAATCTGTATTATGGAATCAATTTCCTTCCTATGTTGAGTGTTCATGTTTCCATAATTTTTCTAAGCTCCTCTATTTATTTTATCTGTATCTGCTCTAGAGTCACTAAGCATATCTTTCATTATGATCAGCATCTCTGTAGTCATCTGAGAAATTAATTCTAATTGGATTTTTTTAGAGCCTCATTCATTTGCTTTGTTACTTTCACTCTTTCCACTTCAGAGAGTCCAGTTGGGTGGTTTTAAGATAGTTCCATCTCATTGCCCCCGCTGAGTTTGCCTTTGGCAGACCAGACAGCTGTGGTTGCACTTGTTTAAGTGTCTTCTTATTGTGTGTGTCTGTGTGTAAGTTTGATTCCTGAGTTGATGTTTGTTAATTTCCTATGGTGAGTATCTTTATTGCTGGTATTTAGAAACTTTAGGAAATAACTACTTCTCACAGGTGTCTTCCAAGTTTAGCTGACTTTTGAGTCTTTTGCAGGATCTTACCTCTTCAATTTATTGGGAATGAGAAGTTGCTGCCTACTTGACCCAGCCTCTGTTCTTTGGCACTGGCATATATTATTCTTTATGACCATAGGCAATCTCAGTCTTGGAATACCAGGAAAAACAACTGGCTAGAACAATTATGTCACTGTGGCTAAAGTAAGATCAGTGATAACAATACCATCAAACACAGCCTGGAAAATGACAAATGGAGTAACTATTAATTTTCCACATTTAACCATATGAATTAATTTGTGGTTATATAACAAATCTAAGATGAACCAGAAAATTGTGCATAGTAAATTAGCCCTTAATATGTCAACTTTACCCTCAGGAAAGAAAATTTAAAGGGAGTTAGGGGGAAAAATAAAGAAATAGAAAAGGAAGCGATTGGAAGCAAAGCTAAAGGACAAAAGAGGATCATGTAAACTTTGGGAAACTGGTGTCCAAGACAGGAGGAAAAGAGAGAAGGAAGAAATAAAAACAACAGAACAGAACAAGAACAACAAAAAACTAGAAATCAAGTTCACATTCATATAAAACAAGAATGTACAAACAGTAGAGAGAAAATAAAGAAAAAAGAAAAAGAGCATAAGAGAAAATAAAATGTCCACATCAAGTTATGTCTCTGTTGCCAGTATTAGGCAGCATGGACTGACAGTCCAGATCCACAGCAGTCAATCCCAGAAAGCCAGCAGCAGCTCCACAGCTGGTTAGTGGATAGTGAGCCTGAACACCTATTTGCACTGTAATTCAGGCTGGCCTTCAACTGCGAGGCTGGAACCAGACCCACGTAGCCTGAAGCAGTCCATGTATCACCTGTGGGCTTGCACTCATTTGGGAGTCAGTAGGTGGAGCCAACACCTGCTCTGAGTCCTGGGCTCAGTTGGCCTCTCTGCACTATGCCTCTCAGCCAGTTGCCTTTTCCTGTGGGATGTCTGAACTGGAATAACTCACCAGCTGCAATCTGCTGCATCCACTGCTCTGCTCCACTGATGAGCTTCTCTGTGGTGGCCCCTGGGGTCACCAGCAGTCACTGTGCATCTGCAAGTTCAAGCTGCCCCTCCCATGCAGTGAGACTGGGCTCAGGGAGGAAGTGCCACCTTCCTCCTTCTTCATTGAAGTTTCTCTCTTCGCTCTCACTGTGAGCTTCAATTCTCAAGTCAGATCTTTCTTGGGTCCCATGGACCCACTTTCCTCCTTTCCTTTCTCTTTGCTATATTCCAGTGTCTGGATACCAAATCTTGGAGAGGCTCTTTCTCTGCTGTTCACCACTCTGGAAGTGTCTTCCTGGAAGTGTCCTAAAGATGTAACATCATTGTGTGACTGGAGAGTCTCCTTAGGATCTTGCCATGCAGCCTAAAACCAGTAAATATCCTAAAGTGAGGCATTGTAGCCAGCTCTCAATATTGTGCTCCTGATTCTTTATTAAATAAAATTAAAAAATTAAACCATATAGCTTCTGATTCTTAGGTAGGACAATGGTCACTCCTAAAGATTTCACCACCTTCCAATAGTGCCACTTTGAGATCATTCCTTTAACTCACAGGGACACACATCCAAACCATAGCAGATGGGTTTTTCAAAATGACTGTTTTAGTTATGTTTCTCATTGCTGAGACAAAATAGCCAAACCAGAGTTAAAAGAAGAAAGGCTTATTTGTAGCTTATTGTTTGTAGAGATTTCCATTCATAGTTGGCTGACTCTAAGGAAGGGTGGCTTGGCAGAGAGGTATTGCAGAGGAGAAAGAGTTAATGGCAGGCAGAGTATAGCAAAGCAGTGAAGAAGTGAAGAAGCAGGAAGCCATGGCAGCAGTCCTTTAAATTCTAGCCAGACTACCCACCCTTTGGGCAGGTATCACTCACACCCAGGGTAGGGCACCCTTAATCCTAGCACCACACCATGAATCAATCCCAGCTTCACATATTTAATCCCAGCAGCACCTCCTTAATCCTGGCATCACACACTCTAGATCCAGACTCCTCCACAAAGTCCCATCTATGACTGTGTGTGGATTTGGAGGGACATGTAAGCATAAGAAATAACAACGTCTTTATTAAAATCATCAACAGATAGGATCTAGGAGATCCACCAAAGAAGGACTAGCAATAGGAACAATAGCCATTAATAAAAATAATATTAATGGCTATTGGCAATGTCTATGGAGCACTTGCTGCATGAGACAGACGTCCTTTATATGCATCATGTCAGGGGACTTCAGTTTTGAGCCATTCTTGCTTCACTCCTCCATTCCTCACTGGAGTGGAGGTGAGAGACTCAGAGACACCTGAGGGTCTCCTGAGAGACCCCGAAGACCACCCACCTGATGATCCACTGTGACCATGTATTAGCTCCATTTTAGAGTTGGGGAAACAGGGAGATTAAGTAATTTGTCCAAGGTCATGTAGCTAGTGAATTACAGAGCTAGAACAAAGATATTGTCCATGATTGCCCCACTATTTAGTGCAAGCAGCTAAGCTCATTGCAAAAATTAGAGTTAATAGATTTAAAATTAAGGAGTCCTCTTGAGGGAAGGACAAAAGCTTGACTTGCTGATGTTCTGGTGGAAAGACAAAAAAGCTGGAGATTTGTGGACTGCAGGGGAAGAGAACAAGAAGTCACCAAGATGCAACCCCTTCCTGCAAGTCGGCACCATGTGTGGGCCCCCAGGGAGACAGCAGGACCCCAGCCTTTTCCCATGAGTCAGCACCATTCATGGACTGCAGCGGAAGAGAACAAGAAGTCACCAAGAAGCAGGCCCTCCCTGTGAATCAACACCACACGGGGGAGACTCGGGGAACAACCAGACCCCAACCCCTTCTGGTGCGCAGGCTGGCAAACAAGTGACCAGTTGATCTGGAGAAACACAGGCTGTGATGATAGCTATTGAGGTAAAATGCAATTTGATGCTTGTGGTGTTTGGTGTTTCACTGACTTTGCAGGTTTAGCACCAGTGGTCTGATCATCTATTCAGAGGATAATGGTATGCAGTGTGGCATCTATGGGGGATCTCCTTCTGAAGGTGGTAGCCATTGTTAATTCCCTATTATCTTGTTTTGAAGTCCTGTATTATTTTCATTGTTTTGTTGGGTTGGATTTTATTCTGTTTTGTTTTGTTTGATTTTTGTTATCTCTGATGGCAGCTATTTCAAAGATAGCAAGATAATATACTATTGTCTTGTTTTGGAGTCCTTTATTGCATTCATTGTTTTGTTTTTATTGATTCTATTCCATTTTGTTTGATTTTTATTATGTCTGAAGGTATCTGAAGCTATTTTGAAGACAACAAGAGGCATTATGGTAACCATTGCTGATTTTGTTTTGTTTTGAAGTCCTGTGTCACTTACACTGGTTTGTTTTTATTGGCTTTATTCTGTTTTATTTTGCTTGGTTTTATTCTCTTTAAAATAAAAATTTAAAAAACCTCAAACAACAACAACAACAACAAAACAGTGGAAAGGGGAGGAATTTTCAGAAGCGAGGAATCAACAGATGATCTAATAGCAGAATTTGGGAGAACCTGACTGTCGTTGTTTGACTGCTAAAGAAATAGGCCCCAAAAGGGGAGGGGGCTGCTCTTGGTCACACTAGTTTTGATTTGGATCCTGGGTGGAATTCAGATGGCTTCCAATCCAGCTCTCTTCTTCTTCCAACTCACTGGGCAGCCTTCCAAGTAATATATATTTTAAGGCCAATACAGTTGTTTTTAGAATGTCAAAGCCATCAGAAATGCCAAGCGATGGAATGGAATTAATGAGAGCCCATTTGCCCTTTCAAAAACAGGAGAACCTCC
>RJWM01039084.1:0-16340 GCA_004363535.1 Dasyprocta punctata | reverse complement strand
TTTATGCAGTTTATTATACATAATTATGACTCAATTAAATTGGTTTTAAAAACCTTAACAGGAATAAAGGAATTAGAATATGACAAAACAGTTAATTATATTGCAAATGGATGAAACAACTCACTGAGCAGAAAAGCTCTAAGAAACTGAAAATTAGTGGAATCTTCAGCTTGCAGGCAAAGAATCTGCCCACAGGACCAGGTCCATCTGATAAAGTTGTTTCCCACGAGGGCAAGATTAATAATTCTGATAGTGCTGTACATGAGGCACTGGAACCAAACAATTAAATAAATGGTTGGCAGATGGCAAGAACCAGATTTTTCACTGTTGGAGTGGAAGGTTACAGAGAAACAAGAGGAGGCTAGAATGATCTCTGTTACAACAGATTAAAGTTAGTTTTACATCAGTATGATTTCATGCTTAGTTTCATATAGACATAGATTTGTATGTTTAGTACAGAAATAGTTATGCATATGTGTGTATACAGGTGCTGGCAAGCACATACGTTTCCTTGCCATGTCTACTGAAAGGGTCTAAAATCAATGTCACCACAGCCTAATAATACCCAGATTTGGATTTCTAATACCATTCCCCAATAAGAGGAGACAGAGCCTTTGGGAAAAATGGTTGCTTCTAGGCTTGGGGCAAAAAATATTCCAGATGAGGCTGTGCTGGAGTGAGGACTTTTCAGCAACAACTAAGGTACTTTGCTTTGGAGATGACAAAGGAATGCAGGGGCCAGCTAAAAACTCCCAATGGCCAAGGTGAGAAAAATGTGAGCAATAAAACACAGAAAGAAGTATCGGATTACAACTCAGAGTATAAAATAAATATCCACCAGTCTGTATGGATGCAAACACATTGAGCAATTGAATAAATAAACGAATCTCTATGCAGAAGTATTCCAAAATTCATGTAAGTTGTGTACCCTCAAGGAGATGCAGCATAAATCTCTACTCCTTAACTGCAGGCTGCGCATAGTTATTTCCTTCCAAAAAGCACAGTATAGAAAGGAGAGAAGAGAAACTTGGCAAACAGTACCTCAGCCAGGTGGTCAGGGTCAGCATCAACAGGGGTAAGTTATGTTGAGGGCATAAACTGTTGGTATGATGTATTGCAAACAGCATTTCACCTCTGTGGTCTTCCTCCTCAAACCTGTAACTTGAAGCTAAGCCTTTAAAAAAACATTCATTCAGATGACTTTCTCTATAATTCTTGACCAATACTTCTCAAGACTGTCAAGTCTACCAAAAACAAGGAAAGTCTCAGAAACCATCACGGTAAGAAGAACCTAAGAACATATAGCAACTAAATATAATGTAGTACCCTGCATATGACCTTGGAACTGAAAAAGGATATTAGGTAAAATTAAAGATAGCTGAATAAAGTATAAAATATGTACTTCTGTTAATAATAAATGATACATATTGGTTCATCAATTATAATGAAGGCAGCATACTAGTAATGTAAGATGTTATAAATAGGGGAAGCTGGAGGTAGGGTATATATTTATGAGAACTCTTTAGACTAGCTTCACAATTTTTCCATAAATTTAAAACTTGAAAAATTTAAAGTTTATTTTTTGAATCTCCCATATTAACAGAATGATATGACATAATAATAAGGACAAGACTATCAAAGAAAAAAAGGTTACCTGTGAGATTTTGTGATCATGTACATAACCTTGAAATACACATAGCAAAGTCTAAGGCAAGTGCAAAGAAGTATTGACATAATCCAGATGCAAATAGAAAACAGTAATCTGTGTCAGGCAGAAGCAGAGCAACAGGTAGAGGAAGTGATCTAAGTGCTTGTAACAGAAAATGCTTCCCGCCTCTACCCTAGCCAGTGTACTTCCGTTTCTTAGTTGCCCAGGTAACAGTTCCTGTTCCAGATTGGGTTGCTCTCGTCTCTTAGAAACAGCTGGTCACTGTGATGCACATGGTATAAGCCAATCCCGAATTGACAAGCCATTCTGCCTCTGTACTTCCTATTTGCTTAAGCTCTAGACCACCCAGAGATCAAGGGTGATATTTTGGGAATGATCCAGATCAGTGCCCATAAGCCTGCCTCCAAATCCTGGGTGTTGATTTGGTGTTTTGGCTTGCTGCTGCACCTTCAGTCCCAAATGACTGGAAATGAGTTAGCTGAAACCAGGTGAGGTCTTGCCCATTTTCCTTCTAGCAGGAATGATGCACATGAACTCAAGTTCCCTGGGAAATAAATCCTTGTGACTCCCTAAAAGCAGGTCAGTAATGTGGTCACTGCATGCCAGGTTGCTAACAGTGCCCATAGGTCCTGACAGAACTGGCCCACAAGCTCAGGCAGCCTGAGAACCAGCATCCTGTGTACTTCTGCACAGACAAGCTTCCTTCTCCTCACAAGCCACCTGGAAGGGAGCCTTCCCCTGCAAAGCAAGAGCATCACTTTGGGCCAGCAGCTCACCTGCAGAGTTCTGTATGGGTTGGGGAGGGATAGGCACAGTAAGGCCTCTGACTTTCTCCCTAGTGCTTGACCTGAGCCTCTTGGTGTCTTCCCAGTGAGAGCTACACTTCAATTCATGTCTTCAAGCAGTGCTGTGGAATTCAGCTCACAGACGGGTGGTGACAGGTATAGACTCAGCTACAGACCCACCTGGTTTGACAGTCAGAAACCTAGAAATGATTCATCCTGTAAAAGAGTCACCACAACCCAAAGTTGTTGTTTTATAAAAATTAAAAATGAAACAAACAGAGCAATTGGGGGGAGGGGTAAAAAGTACGGAAAGTATATATTAAGAATGAAAAAGCAACCATGCTGACAGAGACTGCAAGTAAGTCACGCCAAGAAATTTTAAAGATTAGATAATACATTTTTTTGAAATTCAAAAGTTCCCCAAATTGGCTTAGTGATGGACAGCAAAACATGAGTAATCCCCAGCCTTTAAAAGAAAGTCTCCCCCGCATTCATCCGCCCACAAGACATCAGCTGCAGATAGTTTTATAAATTATTTTTTTCAAGCTTTCAAGGAGCAGATAAATAATCTATCTCTATTAAATTGGTATTAAATTAGTTCAGGGACAAGGAAAAAGAAAAACATTCACTCAACTGATTTTAAGAACAATTTATAAGGTTAACTCTATGTCAAAATTGTAGAAAATTATGCACAGATCTCACGGCCATAGACAGAAAAAACTCTACTTAATAATAATGCTTATCTTTTTATCCCTTCTTGTGTTTTGCCCTAGTACCCCAGGAGTCCGCTCTCGACAAGGTTCCTGCTCCCTCGGTTGGGGAACTGTCTAGGTCTGGGCCAGCATGGAGTGCTAGCAATAAGGAAAGTGTGGGAGATCTGGAGTCTCTGACTCTACTTTGTCCCCAAATTCCCTTGCTACGTTAACTCATTTGGCTCCTTCCAAGGCTTGTTCTCCCAGAGAGGATTCCTACAATAACATTAGGTGACTTTCTAAGCCATATGGACAAACGACAGCACCCACTTATGTTTCTGCTCTTATTTCTGAAAGCAGGAGCTCTGATTCATCATCTGAATTCAAGGCCTTCCTCGTACTTCACCCAGAGACAGTGGGTGGTCTACGGAGGCAGACAGGTCTGAGAACCACCCACGCTCACAGGGCCTTGCTTGACCAAGTAATATTTAGAGAATTGATTCACTCTGTGACTTCCAGAGAGATGATATTTGCCTGACTAAGATGATCATCCTCCCCTTTAAGGGCAGCTGAAGAGTGTGCAGGAGTTGAAAGCAGAGGTTGCTCACTGGCAACTTTGAAACATTTGTGTAGGGTGCATAGAAATACACAGAAGATGAGCTCAGACCATAAACCTGGAACATCCATAATCCAAATAGACCTATGTTGAGCATACCCACATATCTACTAGGCCAACTATGCTTACATATGTCCACACAGGCTAACTAGAACTGCTATTGCTTGCTTTCTAAAAAGAGAATTGAGGGTGGCTATGAGTCCCTGGCTATGAGAATAAAATGAAGATACCTAGAACACGTAGTGACCATGCCGAAAACCTTGCCGGATCCCGAGCTATCAATGAACTGCACTCACACTGCTCGATCCTGACCTATGAAGTGCAATTCTCTTGGGAGCTTATCACCAGCTTGCAAACCACTGGACAAGAGCCAGACTGGCCTGCTCCAGAGTGGGAGAAGATGTAGGCTTGTCCACCCTTGAATTTTTTTTTATTTGAGCGAAGAAAAACAAAACAAACAAAAACAACAACAACAACACAAAAGACGACATATATAGTAAAAACAACAAGCAAAAGAGACAAGCAAATGACTAGAGTAAATACACAACATTGCAGGTTTACACAACCAGAAGATAGAAGTTTGACAATGGTTGCAATATTGTGCATCATTATCTTTAAAATGGTTTCTTACATTAACAGATATAGACATGCAAGATTGATCTAATCATATGAGTATTAATTGTTCTTTCTCAGTAATGAATACATTCAGCAGTGTTCTTTTTAGTTATCTTACATATACATATATACAGGTTTATATCTTTTCCTCTTCCCTTTTCTCTTTCCGCCTATTCCCTTCCCGATTATCTTTGCGCTTTGAGCTGTTTTTTACCCTTCCATACTATTTATTATAGATTTTGAATCATATATACTTTTCCATTTCTTACACTAGGGAGACAATACGGTATTTACACATGTGGGTTTGATTTATCTCGCTTATGAGTATGGTCTCAAGTCGTGACCATTTACTTACAAAAGTCTCAATACAATCTTTCTTAATAGCTGAGTAGTACTCCATTGTATAAAAATACCACATCTTTTTTATCCATTCTTGAATTTTAACCACTGCCTAGTCCACTCAGTCCCCGCACAGCTTTCCAAGTGTGTGTTGAATATTACTCATTGAAGTCTTTTGGTATCTGTGCAGGATTTTGTGGATAGTAAAATCTACAGAAGCTCAAGTCCCTTACAAGAAATAACATAGTTTTGCATATAACCTACACACAGGCTCTCATATACTTCAATCTTCTCTAGACTATGAATACTTAATACAAAAGAATGGCAAGCCAATAGTCTTTATACTGTGTTGTTTAGACAGCAATTAAAAGAAAGAAAAGTTGGTACATATTTACTAGCAACGCAATTTTTGTTTGCAAATATCTTCAGTGGATGGTTGATTAAATCCAGGGACTGAATCAGTGCCTTGAACACCAGGGACATTTGCTAAATATTTGTTGCACAAATTCAAGTTCTGATTCTGTGAGCAAGCAAAACTGGCTGACCAATTAGGTATCTGAGGACAGCACTGATGTAGGTGAAGGATTAGAGAATGCTGGCTGGGTCTCACCCATGTGGCCTCTTCCTCAATGACAGGATGCAAATTACTAAAAACTCTCTTGTACAAAAGAAACACTTGAATCACAAATTAAAAATAAAACTGTACTTTGAATTAGCCTGCTGAAATCCTGTTACAGTTCAAGTGACCTTTGTAAAATCTCATCAACACCTAGCAACATCCGTCCCTACCACTCATTTTTTTAAAGATCAAATTGACATGAGATCACTCCACACCGCTTGTTGCTTTAAAATGAATGAAGACAACCAGGCACTGTCTCAGAGAGTGTTTCTCCACCTCTGCGCTACTGCATTTGGAGCCCATGTGGGGGCGACCTGTCTATACCAGGACATCTAGGGACCTCCCTGGCCTCCATCTACCTGTAACGTCAGTGGCACCCAAATACACACACACACATGCACATGCACAGACACACACATACACACATTTGGGATAGTAAAAATGTCTTAAAACCTGATCAAATTCCCCTCCGAAGATGGGAGAAAGGGTAAACTTGCCTCCTTTAGAGAATCTTTGCTGTACAGATTTGAGAACAAAGCAGATGTTGCCAACCACGTTATTATTCAGATGTAAAAGTCACTGCCATTTTCACAGACTTCAGTCACACGAAGTACACCACTTTCAAGGGCAAAGTGATTACTTGTGGATGTATCGCCGAGTCACGAGTCAAAATCATCAAGTATGGAAAAATAGGAGAGTAGGGCTTGAGTGAGAAACCAGTATAACAATGAGCTTCAGTTTTTACTGTGAAGTGTGAATTTATTTTCCTTTTTTTCTTGCACAGGACTCTTAACTCAAAACAACAGTTTCAGCATGAAGATTTATGTCTTTCCCTAATTCTGGAAAATTCTCAGCTGCCATCTCCTGAATTGATGCATCTTTACACCACTTCCTATCCCGGACACCACAGGGACATTTTTCAGCCACACTTGTCACCAGGTGTTGCCATGTAATTGAGTCTAACTAAGGGAATAAAAGCCTCCCACATACAACTCCGCTCCTTTTTCTTCCTAGAAGCATGATGCATCAGGACTCTGAAGGTCAGCAGAACCACAAGATGAGGGAAGTCTATATCCCTCAGGGACCCTGTGGAACACACATTAAAGTATCACACTGACACTGGAAAACTTTTCTAAGGTATTAAGCCAATAAAATTTGAAAATATCAGTATCACCTTAGCTGATAGACTCACAGGTATAGAAAACAAGTAACCCCACACACGAGAGGAGCAATGAGACCTTCCAGAGGAAGAGCAGGAGAAGTCCCAGGATGACATCCAGGCAGTGACCAGGACAGCAAAATGAGTCCAGATAGCAACGGAGGCCAAGGGCTTCAGGAAAGAAGCCAGCAGAAAGCAAAAGAGGTGTGAATGGAACGGGGGCAAGATTGACTGTGAAAGTGGATGGGGGGGTATTTCGCACTGATCCTAGAGGATATACAAACAGCAAGACATTTGGAGAGAGGCAAGAGGAACAAAATGCAAGAAAATCTAATTCAGGAAGTAAAAAGCGGACAGAGAAATGTAACTATAAGGTCTCACTTGGCCCCTCAGGAAACATATTTACAGACACAATACTGTACACAGCGAGACTGAGGATTGCTTGTGAGATGACATAAAATCCCTGAGTCCTCAGCTTGTATCACATCACCAGGAGGAAAACTGAGAACGGAAGTGATAGCAACCTGAACATCTATTTAGAATAACCAAAGTGAGCAGCAAGAGGGGAAGAATCCCTGGTGATTGCCTCTAGAAAAGAGACCTTTGTGCTGGAATGGGAAGGTTTATAAGAGGCTGCTCTTTGTCATTGTAAATATTCCACTACCATTTGACTTTTACAAATGTGCACGTATTACTCTGGTGAAAACGAATAACTAAAAAGAACACAAGAAGTCTACTTGTGTCAGGCACTGCCAATCCTTAGTCTAAATGTGGTATGTCCTTTAAAGTGGCTTATATTTAGAAAAAGGGATAAATTTGCCTCGATTGCAGGAGGTAAAAAAAAAAAATCAATGTGCCCTCATATTGCCTTCTGCAGAATCAAATAGCTTATATATGTATTCTCCTGCCAAGAGAATAAAGGGGGACAATTTGCTGAATATTGGCTTGAATCATTTGAGATGTGACTGGAATCTAATGAGCATGCGTTCTGGTCACTAAAGTGGTGTTTTAGAGTTATAATAGAGAACAACTAGATGGGATAATGGAATGCTATTTTAGCCTGCATTTTGAGGTGTGAAAATCTCTTTCTATTAAAAAAAAAAAAAGGAAAAGACAAAACAATGCACCCGTTGGGAGCATTTTAGCTGATGCCAAATCTGCATCCATGTGAAAAACAAATACTTAACACACACTTCATCCTTCCTAACAGGAAGGAGGAAAAGAAAACTGGGGGGAGAGGGAAGGAGAATATTAACTACCCCCTATTTCCGAGAAACCCCAAACTAGTGTAATATTCCGTCCCACTGTCAGTCCGCAGGATTCCCTGACTTTATGTCTAAATTGCCAGCTCAGGAAACAGGCCCATGGTGAGCTGCGGTGAGAGGGCAGGAGCGTCTGGTTGGACTGACTTCACCACCCGCTTCCGCCACCCAGGCCTGCTTAAATGGTCCCCTTTGCTGTTCTTGTTTTCTGCCCTTATTTGTCTCCCATCTTCCTCTCTCGGGACCTCCTGCTACCTCCAGTCCTCCAACAAGGGGCCTCAAAGGTGGCTAACGTTCACACTGGCCCCTTCCTTCTTACCCTTCCCCTATTTCTGTAGCTCCTAAAAGGAAATGATGTTACACTGATGGGAAGGTGAATGTCCTCATTGTGTTCTGGGAAAATTAAGCATTCAAACTTTGAGTGCAGGCCATGGTTGGCAAAGGCTCAACACGTTCTGGAACTGAATGGTGCTGGCTCCCAAACTAAGCAAAGTTGGTGGGATGAACAAGAAAGCTCACACTGGTCTTTCATGAGGCGTTGGCACTGTGCTTTGCACAGGTCACCTGAAAGTCAAGCAGGAAATGAATGCCACTCTAGCCTGGCCTGGGCCAACACACACCGGCAGAGAGAAAGCTGTCACCTGGGGAGACAGCTGCTGTCTCCTTAGAACAGAAAACTCACCTGCACTAAAATCTGAGGAACCACAGAAATTCACAGAAGCTGATGAGACAGCTTCCTGCCCTGGGACATCGTAAGGTCTTCTTTTACTCTCTAGGTGAAAGTAGCTTGTTGCTTGGAGGAGAAAATGAGTTAATACATGGAGCTGCTAAGAACCCTCCCCAGCTGACACATGGTAGATAAATGAGGTTTGGCTTTGGGGCTGTTATTTTTATAACAGTCCTCGTTGCCCCTTGGGAGGCCTTAGGCCGGGTGATTAGGATGGAACTAACTCCTTTCTCCAGGGACACATAGATAACCTAAAATTGGTCAGTCAAAGCGCCAACCCGTTTAGTCATGGTAATTAATTTCTAGGATGCAGAGTAACTTAAGAAGCATTACTCATGGGGATGCAAAATGATACGGCAACTCTGGAAAAGAGTTTGACAATCTGTTTAAATACTAAACACACAACTGTCACATGACCAAGCAATTGTAAACTTGGGCATTTTCACCAGTGAAATGAAAACTTCTGTTGACATAAATACCTGTACATAAAGATTTATACGAGAAAAACCACAAACTGGAAATAGTCCTAATGGCTTTTAATGGGTGAGTAGTTAAACCAAACTGGTTCATCCACAGGGACGCCCACTAAGCAGCAAAAAACAGGTAACCATGGATACAAGAAATACACCACGTGAGTGTCCAGAGGAATTGTGCTGAGTGCAAACACCAACCACAGAGGACTGCATACTCCACGAGTCTGTATGTATGATGTTATGGAAATGACCAAATTACAGGAATGGAGACAAGCGTACCAGGGATGAAGGGGAGGATGAGGGCAGGAAGGAAATGAGTGTGGCCATAAAAGGACAACTCAAGGGGAAGCAGAAATGAAGGTGATGTTCTGTGTTCTGATTGTGTAAGTGTTGTTGTTCTGGTTGATAGTCAGTATCATTTTGTGAGACGCTACCTTTAGAGAAACCAGGAAAAGGGTACATGGACTCTCTTCGTATTGTTTTTTACAATGTATGTGACTATACACTCACCTCAAAATAAAAGAGCTCACCCAAGTAATTTTAACTTGCAATCAAGAGTGAGAACCAAGCCGGGCGTGGTGGCGCACGCCTTTAATCCCAGCACTCGGGAGGCTGAGGTAAGAGGAGCGTTGTGAGTTCGAGGCCGGCTTGGGCTACAATGCGAGCACAAGGCCGGCCTGAGCTACACAGTGCGACCCTGCCTCAAAAAACTAGGGCCGGGAGTTTGGCTCAGTGACTTAAGCTCCTGTCTGCCAGGCGCGAGGTTGTGAGTTCAATCCCCGGTGTCACAAAAAAAAAAAAAAAAAAAAAAAAAAAAAAAAAAAAAAAAAAAAAAAAAAAAAAAAAAAAAAAAAAAAAAAAAAAAAAAAAAAAAAAAGAGTGAGAACCACTGATCTGTGTGTCCCTAGTCATAAACCCTTTTCTGTGTTAATCCTTTTTCTTCCCTACTTACATTCCACAGTCCATCTTTTGAGTCATTTTAACCAATACCTTGAACTTTCTTGTCTTTCATGTCTTTATGTTTAAAGACAGTTTCTTGGTAGCAGCATCAGGGGTGTAGTTGTGTTTTTTAATTCACTTTAACAATCTATGATTCATAATTGTGTATGTGTATATTGAACAATGTAGTGGTAAAACTCTTGAAGACATAGTTGTAGGCAAAGACTTTCTGAACAAAATTCTGGTTACACAAGAAATAATACCAACAATCAACAAATGAGATCACATCAAATTAAAAATCTGCACAGTAAAAGAAACCACCAATAGAGTGAAGAGACAACTTACGGAATGGGGAAAATTTTTTGCCAGCTACTCTTCAGACAAAGGACTAATATCTAAGATGTGTAAAGAACTCAAAATATTAGTATCCCCAAATTTAAAGAACAAATTTAAAAATGGAGTTCTGAAAAGAATAGACACTTCTCAGAGGAAATACAGATGTCCAATACATACACAAAAAAAACGATAAACATCACTGGTCATTCGAGAAATGTACAATAAAACAACACCGAGATTTCATCCCATTCCAGAAAAAAGTGGCTACCATCAAGAAATCAAGCAATAGAAAATGCTGGTAAGGCTGTGGGGAGAAAGAAACCCTTCTCTCCATTATTGGTGGGAGTGTAAATGACACAAACGCTATGGAAATCAGTATGAAGATTCCTCAAAAAACTAAAAATAGAAATTCCATTTGACTCAGCTATGCTCCTTCTAGGTACCTTCCCAAAAGAGTTAAAGACATCGTTTTACAGTGATCCATGCACACCCGTGTTTATAGCAGCACAATCATGATTGCTAAATCTTGGACCTGACACTGTTCCATTGTCTGCTGGCTTCAGTTGTTGACATTGAAAAATAGAGTCCTCCTTCGAGGCTTATGCATCATTTTTCTATATCTTGTTAAGATTTTCTCTGTCTTTGGACATCAGCAATTTTATCCCTTAGGGTTTGGGTTTTATTTCACTCACACCTCTTTTCATTTGTTGCACTCATCAGAACTGGGCTTTCAGTCTTTCATCAATTTTGGGAACATCTCACCTAATGCATCTTCAAATATTGCCTCCACCTTATTTTCTCTCACCTCTTCTTCTGACATTACAATGATGCATTAGACCTTACCATACCCTGTATGTCTTTTGCATCTTTTTTCTTTTTCCTGTCTTTTAGTCTCTCTCAAGCTTTCAGTCGGTATACTTTCTACTGAATATTTTCTAGCTCTGTTTTCATATGTGTCTAATCTGCTTTTAAACCCACTATTGAGTTTCTAACTTTAGTGAGAATATTTTTAATATCTAGATTACCTTATAGTTCCCAGTTCTCTGGTGAAACTTGCCATCTTATTATCCTTGAACTATTAATCATGATTATTATAAAATCCTCAGGTGATCATTTCAGTATCTGAATTATCTATGGATGTGTGTGAATTGCCATTTATTTCTATTTTTTCAAGCACATACACCTATGTCTCAAAATACCTGGCAATTTTTTTATTACTTAGCATTGTATGTTAAAAACTGCAGTGGCTTTCACTGATGTTACCTTTCCTCAAAAAGATTTAAACTCTAGAATGGCTATAATCAAACAATAACAAATACTGTCAAGGCTGTGGGTGAACAAAACTTCTACATTATTTGGTGGCAATGTAAATTGGTACAATCACGATATAAATCAGTATGGGAATTCTTTCCAAAAAGTGAAAATAGAAATTCCATTTTATCTAGCTATTCTTCTAGGTATCTTCCCAAAAGAATCAAGAACATCATATTGCAGTGTTACATGTATGCTCATGTGTGATAGCAGTAAAACTTTTAATAGCTAAATCTTGGAAGCAGTCTGTATGTCCATCAACAGATGAATAAAGAAATTATGGTACTGACACACAATGAAGTACTACTCTACCATAATGAAAGATGAATTTGAGTCATTTTTAGGGGAATGGATGCAACTTGAGACCATAATGTTAAGTGAAATAAGTCAGACACACAACCTTAAATATCTCATGATCTCTCTTAGATGGGAAACCCAAAATATTAATAAATTAAGGAGCAAAATAAAAGATAGATGATATGAACAGAGATCTAGATCTTTCTGAAATGAAAATGGTACCAAGAGATGGAGGAAAGTGGGAGGGAAGGGAGGAAGAGAAAATAAGAAAAGAATTAAGATGTGTCACGTATTCGTACTACCTCTTTACAAGGAATCTAATCATTTTGCACTGAAAATGTGTATCAATAAAAAATTAAAACAGAAAGGCTTACACTCTTTCTGGCAGATAGGCAGGGAAGGGAAGATCACCTATACCCAGCTTGGGGGTGAGATGATTTGAGGCTGTTCCCGTCTTTGTGAGGTCAGGTCTCCCTCTAATTTGTTTCTAGAGCATAGACTCACCCCACGCAGGTAGGGGTGAGGGGTGGACCCCTGAGTCCCACGTGCCCTCCAGATACCTCGGTGTGGCCCCCTCAGTGGGGCCTGCCATCTTTGAGTGCTTTGTCCTTCTGGACTTTTATGCTCTTTTTAGAGCATTTCTGCCCAGTTCATCCTTCATGAGAAGCTCTTCTTTGCTATCGAGTTTCATATCAAAACCTAGTATTTCAACAGCTTGATGTGGTTAATAATATAACTTCATTGTAATGGAGTTTTAATGTACCGTTACTTTGCTGTGAGACACTGGAGAAATCCTTTGCTATGGGTTGGAAGATGGGCTGGGTTTGCTCTTGCTCAGGCATTTATGACTACCTGGCTCCGCATCCCAAAGGACAAGTTTTATTACGGGGAGTACATTTGGACAGAGCACGGAAAAGGTCAGTGTCAGAGAATGGTCATATTTTCTGAAGGACTTAAAAGAATTCTATAAACATTTGCTACCTGATAAAGTTACAAGTATACAGTAGTCTCCCTTTTGTCTGGGTTTCACTTTCTATGGTTTCAATTACCAAAAATTAGCCGTGGTCCAAAAATATTAAATGAAAAGTTCCAGAAATAAACAATCTAGAAGTTTTTCTCTGTGTAGCAAGATGAAATCTCACACAATCACAAGTGTGCCTCCCAAAGTGACTCAGGCCCTTGTCTAGCATACCCAGGCTGCATACACTAGTCTCCCATTAGTTCCTCAGCTGCCCTTTCAGGCACCAGATCTATGTCACAAGGGTTTAGTGCTTCTACTCAAGCAATCTGTGTATCACCTAGCAATAGACCCAAAGTGCAAGAGCGACAAAGCTGGCAATTCAGATATGCCAAAGACAGCAGTCATAAAGTACTTCCTTTAGGTGAAAAGGTGAAAGTTCTCAACAAGGAAAGAAAAAAATTATACATTG
Source organism: Dasyprocta punctata (assembly GCA_004363535.1). Classification (NCBI taxonomy): domain Eukaryota; kingdom Metazoa; phylum Chordata; class Mammalia; order Rodentia; family Dasyproctidae; genus Dasyprocta; species Dasyprocta punctata. The sequence continues at coordinate 3,071 of RJWM01039084.1, read as the reverse complement.
AAGTTATCATAATCTTGGTGAGAATAAATCTTTTATCCATGAAATTGGGAAGAAGAAAAAAGAAATTTGTGCTAGTTTTGCTGTTTCAACTAAAAATGCAAAAACAACCTTATGGCCACAATGCCTAATTTCTTTGTTAAGAGAGAAGAGGCATCAAACTTGTGGGTGGAAGAAATGAGCAGAAAGCATGTTCTGACTGATGACAACTTGTTGTACTGGAAATCATTGAGCCCCATTTGTACCACAAGAAGCAAATAGGAACTGCAGTTAGAGAGGAGTGTGCCCTCCCAGTGCAACCTTGGCACAGGACCGTGGTGAGCATCAGCTCACTGAGGAGCTTACCTGTACCAAGGTTGACTCCCGTCCCCCCCAGGCAGGGTTACATTCTCATGAATTAACTGTGCTAAACATGTTGTGATGCTTACTGCAACAACTTATGGGAGAAAGGCAGAAAATACTTACAGGTTATGGACTACAAATCGTGCACTATAAACCAAGTTATGCAGGGTCCTGAAATTACTACGTAGGCCACTGTTTGCTCAAGGGTCAGGAGAAAATTTAAGATTTTAACATCATAATTCTATGAAAAGATGAGAATGAAGTAGCATATTTTGTGCACCTATGGTATCATACTCAAAGTCTTTCAACAATTAACCAACTTTTACTGAAGAATAGTGGATCTAGGAAGGAACCAAGCTCCGCAATGTAGAATTACTCTCTTAAATAAAGACAGCCTCACTCAAAGCCCACATCTACCACATGCAAGAAAGCTGTTGAATACCTTGAATTTGGATATCCTGGCTGCTATAAGTTCTCTGTTATATTTTGCCCTCTATTTGGGCTTAAATATGCAATATTTAAATAACAAACTGCAATGACAATAGAAATACTATTTGATGACTGTCAATGCACACATACATAAAATTAACCTTCATATACATCCAACTTGACTCAACTGAAGGATGGTCAGGAAGTTAATTACATAATATTCTTTATTTCTTGGTGTGTCTATGAGGGCTTTTCTGGAAGAGATTAGCATTTGAATTGGTAAACTGAGTAAAGGAGATAACCCTCACCTATGTGGCTGAGCACCATGTAGTCTGATGAGGGCCAAACCTAAGGAAAAGACAGAGGAAAGGTAAATTCTCTGTTTCTGATATGGGACATCCATCTCCTTTTGCCTGCTGACATCTGACCCTAGGTTCTCAAGACTTTGGAGAATTACAGCATCATAAACTCCCCCCTTCTATTCACCTCCCTCTTTCTCATGCCTCAGACCTCAGACCGGGACCCATGCCACTGACCACAGGCTAATCTGGGCCCTGGACATTTGGACTCGGACCAAATTATACCATGGGCTTGGATGACTTTCCTGCCTGTGGTCTTGGGAGTTCTTGGCCAGGACAATCAAATGAGCAAATTCTTATGCTAAATTTGTCTCTGTCTCTTTACTTCCCTCTGTCTCTGTATCTGTCTCTCCTGATAGACACATCACGCACACATGCATGCACACACACACACAAACACACACACGTATCCTTTTGGTTCCATTTCTCTACAGAGCCCTCAGTAATACTGTCTATCACACAAAAATGGTACCATTTTGTGAAAATTTCTTTATTTACCATAAATGGAAATAACTTGGGCATTCAAAGTCTTTCTTTAGACTTTTCTTACACATCATACAAGGACAAGAGTAATAAATTGGAACTATGCTCTTGATCTGTCAAATGGAGCTATGATTCCAAACACTGGTCTACAGTCATGCAAACAACAGAGCAATGACCCAAGGACATTAGCCACTGGAAAGAGATTAGCTTGCAAGAGACATCAACAGCTTCTCACCGTCTAGGTGGAGCAGACTTCAGATGTGCAATGGTTGACAAGTTCGTATCTTAAGGCTACCTGGCTGTTCACACAGCAAATTCATAAATGTTACTGGAAACCACTCAGGCCATCACTTCACTAGTCTGCCATGCAGTCTTGCCTGGCCTGGCTTCATCCAAATTAGGTTCCATTGTGGAAAATGATATTTAAAAGTAGCAGCAGTAACCAGAAGGAGTGACTTTTCTATAGATGGAAAATATTAGTAAAATAGCAAAATAGGAAATCATATCCAGAGATTACTATCCGCATGTGGGAACATTTCCATGTAGGCACTTCCCACATTCCTTCTTTCAAGCAAAGACAGCATCTTTCCCAGGAATTTGTTCCTGGGGGATTATGGTTGCTGGCCCAGCTTAACATCATCATTTTACAATAAGAAAAGTCTAAAGAAAGACTTTGAATGCCTCTTGAGATAGCAACAAACCAATCAGGTGGCCTGTCGGAGGCAGTCATGTCAAAAGATTCTTAAATTAATGAACTTCAAATTGTGATGCAGGTAAAGGTGTTACAGAACAACAAAGTCCCTTTTTTAGTTTCTCTTTTGATGGTGAAAAAATATCTTTGGAGTTGACCCAACAAAGCTAAAATTTGACTGAATTCAGTTACACTACATACAAGATTGTGAATGATGTATTATGTCATCTACCTCCACCTCTCCTACTTTCCCTTTAACATATTTAAGAGATTCTTCGCTTTCAATGAAGCTCCAATTTTAAGTCACACCTGTAACCACAGAACTTTGGAAAGTTGAGGTGAGAGGATTACAAGTACTCAACCAGGGCAACTTAGCAAGATCCTGTCTTTAAGTTAAAAAAATATTTTAAAAAAACTAGGGATACAGTTCAGTGCAAAGGCCTTGGGTTCAATTCCCAATACAGAAAAACACACAAGCAAATAAATTAGCAAACTCCAATACTGAATGCAATCTAAGGCTCCTCACTTAAAGTGAAGGTGTAACGAGTAAACACATCCACCCTAGGGTGTACACAGGCCCCGGGGGATCAGTTCAGCTTCAACTCACACAGGATTCCAATTCTTGCTTCAGTGCAATCACAGCTGTGCTATCAGCCAAGGGCTGCAGGAGCCCTTCTCTGTATAATGCCTCAGGTCTACTGTGCTGGGTTTAAGTAGAGAATAGGCATAAAATCCACTGTCTGCCTTTTGATACCCTTTGAAAGGAAAGA
>RJWM01039083.1:0-16354 GCA_004363535.1 Dasyprocta punctata | reverse complement strand
CAAGCAGTTAATGCAGTCAACGTGGACAGAAACTGAGTCATTATCCAATGAATTTAGGTTAAAGTGTCCATTAATCCATGCTCGGAAAGGTCAGCTCTAGTCCATTATGCAGGTGACTCTGGCCTTTGTGCTTCAGTTTCTGATGAACCAATGGACAAAGATTTGAAAATAATGCTGGGAATAAAAGGTCTGTCCTATGACTGGAGCAGGCTGGTGAGAAATATGGCTAGGTAACAAACTTGGGCACCCAAGGAAACAAACCATTTCAAAAGAGGATTGTTAATGATTTGCTTTCTTTCTTTGAAGCATTTTTTCCTTTGCTCTTCTCCCTTTTTTTTCCTTCACCTTACCCAAATTTATGTAGCCCTTACACTGATAGCACTATATAACTGGCATGGATTTAAAATGCTTGATTTAATTGAGGTGGGGGATATAGCTCAGCAGCACAAGTGCCTTCCTGGCAAGCACGAGGTTGTGAGTTCGATTCCTAGTACAGAAAAAAAAAAATTAATCGAGTTGAATTGTTAAAACAATTCAATTTAATTGTTTAAATTGTCAATTATTTAATATATACTAATATATATATATATATATATATACAATATTCACTTAATACAACAATCCAAAGAAGTAGGTCAATATGTCATCCCATCTTACAGAAGAGAAACTGAGGCTAGAAAAATTTGTATTTTCTCCAAGTCCTACAGCTGGTAAACTTCACAGCCAGGATTTGAACGTAGAATTTACCTTTGTCTCATTACTGTGCACCACCTCTCAAGTATAGCACCTTGTCCTATGACTCCCAGAATCATCTCCATGTCCAAAGTGTAACATAAAAAAAAAAAAGGACCACCCATTAAGCATTTGAGAAATCTTTGTCAGTGTTTCTTAGAAGTGAGGCATAAAGACTATTTCTTTATATCTTCTGGTTTGGTTCACTTTGAAGTCTTTCCAAATTAACTGAAAGAAAAGATTCAATCTGCACTGTGTAAGGAAACACAACACTGTACTGAAAAAATGTACTGTGGTCTATCTGACCATTATTTCATTCACAGGCCCATTTGTTTCTAGTTTGTTCCCACTACAAATATTCAGGCAATAAATTTCTTGTATATAAATTCTATGCATCCATGCTTTCATTTCATGGACCCTAGCCTTAGGAACAGATCTAAGGACTGAAACACATGTGAATCTCTGTATTTATAGACAGTTCCGGGTGCATTCTGAATCCATCCCACCAATAAAACATGACAGTACTTTGTCTCCATCTTCTCATCACAGGAGATTTAATTGTTCTTTTTAAATGGTACCGATCTAATTAGCATAAAGTGGTATCTCACTGTTACCTTTGGTTGCATTTTCTTAGCAGACAGGATTACACATTTGGATTTGTTCTTCTACCAATTACAGAGTCAGCTTGTGCATTTTAAGAAAGATGTTTTTGCTTAATATTTGGATTCTTTCTAATTCCAGAATTGTGGACTTTGTAGATATCAATTCTTTTTTCTGCCGTTTTCTTTTGTTGACCAATCTATAATTTCTGTTGAATGTGTTCACTTAACTGTATTTAGGCAAATGGTTTTTATTTGTAAATATTTGAATATGTTTGTTTTCTTGTATAAATTCTGTCTTATCTCTGATATGAGCTCTCTACTTCCTAAAATGAAGTGATCCACATTTTCTTACAAAGTTTTTTTTTGTAGTGCTAGATAGCAAACTCAGGACCTCGTGCATGCCACCACTATGTTGCAATTGTAGTTCTTTCTAAGGTTTTTGATGTTTAAATTTACATGCTCTACTTGAAGTCTGTGCATATAATGAGAGATACATTTCTAAAATTGTTCTCCTCCAAATGGATAACCAAGTGTGCCAAAATCCTTTAAGTAAGCCATTATTTTTCTAGTGAATTCAACCTGTCATATAGTAGATATTTATTATTTAGTGGGATATATTTCTGAATAGCATTCTGCTTTGTTGCTCTATTTTTATCTTTCTATGCCAAATAGCACTGGTATTATCAATTATCTAAAGACTACATAAGAAAGCAAAGAAAACCAGAAGGAAGTATATCTGAAAGCTAAAAGTGCATCTATTGTTGAATAAAGTGTGAACATTTTCTGTCTTTTCAACTTTTGTCACAAGCATTACTAGCACAAGTTACCAAATGACCTGTAGAACATTAAAGCAACAAATTATTTTGTCAATAGAAGAGAATGTTTTCAAAAGAACATTGTTTCCTGTTTATATATATATCAAGGCTAATTTTATGTAATTTTTAAAAAATCTATGTCACAGTAAAGCAGCAAAAACTTTTTGAAAAACTGGAGACACTAAACCAATGTCATTTTTGGAATATGCCCCAAAGTTTTTACAGTTAACATTATGTAATCTGAACAGTATTGATAGGTGACTATCAACGAAGGGACAGATGTTAAGACTTTTGTGATGACATTATTCAATCAGAGGGGCATGAGTGGGTGGAAATCTAAATGACAACAGTGTTCCAGCCTTCCAGCCTTCTCAGTAGCTGTAACAGAGAAATGGATATGTTTCAGCCATTAAGAAAATGCTTTACCCATTCAAACGTGTTTCCTTTCTTGCTGCTTGGTTTCCTGTGGGATAGTTTGCATTCTCTATCTCGGGATCTTTCTGGGTGCGTGAAACACTGTGGTCAGTGAAACTTCTTTTCCTTCCTATGAGTTGGTGGTGGTTTGTCATTACCTTCGCCCTGTTAGCAGTGTCTTATTGTGTATGGTGCATTTTTAAAATAAAGTTTTGTGAACAACAATAAAAATAATACCTACACGGTTCAGAGATATTTTACACACCTATACTCACCCCCACAGCATTGTGACAAAATACCTTTATTCAAGTGAAACTTTTCTTTCAATAAACTCAGGGCCTAAAGTATACATACCCTTTGTTTAGAAAAATGGGTCATTAACATTGTGGAAAGAAGTGGAATAATAGGCATTCCTGTCATTTCTTGGGGTCCACTCATGATTTCAGTTGGACATTAAGTTGCCTGATGTCCTCACTTTGATAATTGCTGAGGCTGAATTTTATGAGGCTATCATGAAGAATCCTTCCAGCTTCCAAGGGAATGTCATTTAAAAGACAGAAAACTGGATGCTGGTATGCCTTGGCAACTGCTAATAATTCAAATGAGCGTCAATTAGTAAGTTCTTTAACATCCCACCCTTTCTTAAAAATGTTAATAAAGTAATCAATGCACATTATTTGGGGCATCAAGGTATTGATACCTACACAAGCAATAATCAACATTTTATGTTTCTTGCTCGGTACTTAGTTTAAAAAAACATAATCAAAAGCATCTACTTCATGCAGAGGAGATGTTGTGCTTCTATCACCCTAATGGTGTGAAAATGTAATGATGTTTTCTTACAAAGGCGAACCTCTTTCCTTTGATGCTTGAGCTTAGCTTCCATTACCACAGCCGAGTAAGCCGAGAAGAAAACATGCATTACCCGCACTATCAAAGAAGCCACAACTGTGGTGCTGACAAGCACATACTTAATTGCAGGATTTAAAATCATGTGTCTGCTTTTGATTTTCATGGTGACAACTCTTCGCTAAAATAATATAAGCAGCACTGCCTAAAAAAAGCAGATGCGATGTCTTATTATTGCATAGAGGTATCCACAAAAAAAGAAGTAGAAAACATCTGAATGATGAATCTCTCTACTCTGTCATCTTTGTGATTTTGCTTCTTCTGGATATCCGATTTAACATGAACTTCTTAAAATTGTTTGTGCAAGAATCAAACCTCCATTATTTTGAGAAACAAATTAAAGCTAAGTTTTCAGGCTAATATATTCTACTAGATGTTATACTTTTTCAATCCAATTAAAGAGTGATACTTCAAATTAAAAGTCTGTGGAGATTACTCTGTTAGAGAGAGAAAAGAGAGAGAGCATTTATTCAAACCTACACAGATCATGGCTTAAAAAAATACAATCTTGCAAAATGATTGTGAGGATTGAATTAAATAAAACATTGCAAATCAGGCACTTCGGTATTAGGTAGGGAATAGATATTATTATCAGTTTTGAGGGAAATGATAAAAGTAAAGGGCCTGAGGCTTATAATGTTTTATGGAAATGGGGGAACAAAAGAAGGACAGAAGAGAACAGTCATAGATGAATGAGGGGGAAGGAGGAGTTAAATGTTAATCAAGGACAACAAATCAGGCTGTGGCTATGAGCCTCTATCCAATTTAAATCCTTTCAGTTCTTTTGACCAGAAACATTAACTTCTCAGTAAGATCTTATGGCCTGTAACTGTGATGTGTACCAGACCTTTCTGGCAATGCCCAAAATAGAATTCTTCTGCATAGAAATTGAAAAAGCCTCCATAGGAGCTCGAGTAGATTGATACATCGAGCCCTCCCATGCATATTAGAAATCTAGGCATTGTAAATGAATGGTAACTCTGGAAGTCCACATTGCATGAATTTTGATGGAGGGGCAGGAGCAGGGAATGTCTGCACGCTCTTGCAAGCTACTTCATACACTGAATAGTTACAAGATAGACTTGACCTGATTCTGGGAGTTTGTCTGCCTTACTGACAACAAAAATTTTGACTAGACAATTCTTGCCAAAATTTCTGGACTGCTCTTCTCATACACACATAAGCACTCAGAATCATCTCAATTCCCTAAGACTCCTAGAAATAAAGCCAATCCATTAACTGGAGTAACTTTTGTCCAAATCAGAAACACCAGCTGTGACATTGTCCAAATCTATTTCTATCTTTACTGCCTAAGATATTTGAACACCTTGATAACATATGCAGTTATTAGAAATAAAATTATGATAGTCACAGATTGGTAGAATTTAAGGAGCATACTAAAGTAAATGACCCCACTCTAGTCTACATTGATATCATTCCAGACACACAAAATTACCAAGAATTTGTATTGGTCAAATTTGTGGATTTCCAACAAAGGTCTAGTTTTTCCTTTCTGAGTCTCAGTGATAGATAATGAACTGGCAGTTTTTCTCAAGTAATAAATACAAATGGTCTAAAAACAGAAGCTATGAATATTTAGATACGTGGCAATCAGACAGTTTTAGCATGTCTTCAAAGCTTAGTCTATTTTGGAAACCAGTTTAGCACTCATAGCACTTGTCCAAAATTCAGAGCATGAATATTATGCCACAGAACACACACAGTACTAGCCAGGCACTTTGTAAATGTCTAAAACAAATTAAAAAGAGAGAGAAGTTATAACAAAGTGAGCAGGACTAATAGGACTTTTTTTTGTTTGGGTTTTTGTTTTTGAGACAGCGCCTCAGTTTGTAGTGCAGACTGGCCTTGAACTCTACTTAGACCAGGCTGCCCTCGAATTGGCAGTGATCCTCCTGCCTCAGCTTCCCAAGTGCTGGGATTATAGGCATGCATCACCACATCTGGCTAGGTCTTCTAAATTTCCTGAAATTCAGTAACTTTCTAGTAATGGAGAAAAATATGGCTATATCTTTCTGAATAGAAATTTTCTATCCCTCAAGAAAGATTTTTTGAAGCATATAAGAATATTAAAAATTGAGATAAATATTGATCTGTGCTGGCAAAGAAATAGCCCCTTCCTAAAGGAAACCATTTAGCAGAAGTCTATGAATTCAGAAAACATCAAAAACCAGATTACACGAAAGGTTGCGGGTACTCACAGGATAGAAGGAACCTAGGCATCATCTGAACACAATCCCTCATGGTTTTCTTTTTTTTTTTTTCAATAAATGGACTAGTCAGCTCTGTGGTAAGGTGGCCTGCATCACTGTGCATATTTGTATTAAAACCCAAAGAATTATAGGAATAATATTGCACACTTCAACTGACAGTTATTACAACTATTTTAGGTAGAGTCTTTGGCAATGTTAGCCAGTGATTTTCAAAAACATCACAAAATGAAATTCTATAATTGTTTAAGTTGTAGATAAACATTATAAATCAATAATACTGTTTATTCTAGATCCAAAAAGCAAGAACATCAGCGAACAAAAAAAAAATGCTCTTAGAGATTAGAAGCACAAGTGCAGAAATCCAAAATTTAGTGGAAGGAATTTTAGAAAGAAATACAAAATGAAATGGAACATACAACAAAAAGAAAAATCACAGAAACAACCTGTATTAATTCATCACATCAAGACTTTCAGATATATCACCAAAAAGGAGTATATTTATGAACAGAGTAATTCAAAAAAATGTATAGAACTGACATATATAAGAATTCAAATTAACAAAAGATCACCAACCCCTTTTTATCAATTACCCAAAATAATGGATATAATCCATTGGTATCCAAAATAATGGACCAAAAGGACCCTGTTCAGGGAAAAGCATTTTGACATTTTACAACTCTAGAAGAATAGAATCCCTTAAGAAAACTTCTTAATAGCAAAACCAAAGGCTAGAAACAAAAGGAGAAATATTTGCAAAATTCCAATAAAATTAACCAAACAGAGGAAGGTTCCAACCAAAAGACAACTAGCCTGCCTTCCTGGTGAGTGGCGTGCGACCAGTGCAGACTCTAGGAAGAGAATGATCCATGCCTGCGGGATAAGAATCAAGGACATCCCCCACCCCCACCCCAGTAAGCAACCTGCTGGTTCAGAGGACTGGCTAAGTTCATAGCAACTAAGGTACATAAAGCAACTAAATGCTTGTATTCTTTGGTTGATTTTGCAGGCCTGGGGCCAGCAGTCTGAGCATCTCTTGGGAGGATGACAATATGCAATGTAGTAAATATAAAGGATTCTCTTCTGCCTTGTCTTTGAGGCCCAATATTGTTCTCATTGTTTTGCTTTATTCTGATTAATTTTTTTTTGCTTTATTTCATATTCTATTTTTATTGGTTTTATTCTGTCTTGTTTTTGGTTTGATTTTACTGTACCTGGTAGAATGCTCAACTATTATGAAGATAACAAGATATACTATAGTAGCTATTGCTTTCCTAGTATCTTACTTTGAAGTTCTGTACCAGTTCTACTGCTTTGTTTTGATGGACTTTGTTCTGTTATCTTCTGTTGGATTTTACTATCTTTAAAATAAAATTTTTTAAAAAATTAAAAAACAAACACCAGCTACACCTGGAGGATAAAAAAAAAATTAACCAAACAAGAATATCATACCCTATCAAAGTATCCATCCAATGTTTGAATGTAATAAAGGCATTTTCTGCTATGCAAAAAAAGAAAGAAAGAAAGAAAGAAAGAAAGAAAGAAAGAAAGAAAGAAAGAAAGAAAGAAAGAAAGAAGGAAAGAAAGAAAGAAAGAAAAAGAAAAACCTTTCTAACACACTGCCCTTTAAGTAAGACACTGACGGAAAACAAAAGAGATAGTCTGTGGGGACACAGAGCACCCCGCTGAGTAAAGCCCAAGGAGAGACCTGTTCAGAAAGGGCACAAAAGGACGAATGCAAAAGACCACTAGTCAGAGACCTCTCCTAAGATAAGATCAGCAAAACTTCTCCTGTTGTTCACCACATTAGGGGAATATTCACACATCTGCAGAAGTGTTTAAGCATTTAAGTAGTGAAAAACACAAAGCAAACTAGGTATGCAAAAATCCAAAATAATTATTAGCTCTAGGAAAATGAGACATTATATCAGATATAAACAGAAATAATTTGGCCATTTAATGTAAACCCTGAGAACTGATCTGTGAATACATACATAACTACAACCAATACATACATAACTACATTCAAAAAGTAAGTCACCTATATATCCCTTAACTGATGAATGGATAAAGAAAATGTGGTATTTATGCACAATGGAATACTACCCTGCCATAAAGAAAAATAAATTTGCATCATTTGTAGGAAAATGGATGCACTTTGAGATAATAATACTAAGAGAAATAAACCACACACTTGAACTTACATATTGCATGTTTTCTATTATACGAGAAACTCAAAGTATAAATAATTTAAAGAGGATAAGAAAAGATAGATAATGGGAAATGGGGTGATAAATCTTTTGCAAATGGAAAGGGAACTGAGAAATGGACAGAGTGGGGAGGGAGTCAAGGGGAAGGGGAAATAAAAGGAATTAAAATATATTATGTACATGTGCCCATGCCACAAGGTGTACATGATCATTATGTATTGCAAAAATATACTAATAAAACTTTTCTAAAAGTGTATGCATGGGTACAAGCATATATGTTAAGTTCAGTGGTGGTACTATAAAAGATGAATCGTCATTTTCCAGAGTTATCCATTATTTAGTAACATGGCAGAAAGTATTAAAATATTATAAAAGTTGAAAATAGTTACATACAGGGAGCAAGAAATAAGGACGAGAAGGAGGTATCAGTGCTGGCCTAGATTGTTTAACAAACTTAATTTGAGTTAGAAGTAATTTCACATGTAACCTTTATAAAAATAAAAATTCATTTAAAGTTCAAACTATTTATGCCCATAGTAGTCCCCATCCACTCAAACCCAAGACTCAATGAAAAAAGTTCAGATTTATATCATTGTAGTAGTCCTTGTTAACTCAAAATAGGTGCCCTATGTGATTCTTTGGAGTAAAATGCAAAACAATAAACATTAGACCTATATTATTCCTATCTTAACATTATATTTTTAAACTGATTTATGACATTTCTGATATTTCCCTTTAAGATTTCACAATTAGAAACAAAGTTAACTGTACCAAAATAAACACTGAGAACTGTAAGTTTTAGCATTGTTTGTTGTCTTTGTAGTCACATAAAATATTAAAAATTAATTTGCAAACTTTTATTTTATATTTTCTATATATACCTTTACGTTTGTGTTCATATTTCCAGTTTCTTAGATCTTGAGCACATTATCTGAGTAGTAGAGATACCTGAGTTCTTTGAAGTAAGTCTGACTTGAAATACTAACACAGTTCTGACCCCAATCAATTTAATTTTCTTCCAATCCGTATTTCATTTGTGTTATTTCTGCTTGTCCTTTGTTTTCATTCATCCATTCAATTAGTTATTAAAACATGAAAACTGTGATAGCTGCTAAAGAATTTGTAATCTTGACTCCTCCAATCAATTTTTATTTATATTAATCAAAAACGTGTTCAATTTATTTAGAAATCTTTGGTCTTGTACAGTATGCAGCCTATAGTAAATGCATAAATTCCCCCTAAAAACAAATAAATATTATAATCTCTCATTTTTAACCTAGACAATATTAATATAATAAGAGACGTGTGATGTGATATGTTAAGGTGTGATATGATATATGATAGGAGCTAAAAGTCTTTGGGACTCTTATTTGACTTTATTCTATTAAATGGATAGCTTTACTAGTCAGATTGAGAATTACTGATCATTTCAAACAGCCCAAAGGGATCAAAATAATATGGTATAGATGAACAATTCTAGTACTTTAGAAAGCCATAGAAGTCGTGAGTGAAATTTTCTCCCTTTCCCTATTTTCTAAAATGTAGCTGACTGGGGGAGATTGCCATTGCTACCAAAGTACTAACTCGACTTGAAAGTATCCTTAAAAGAGCAACTATACACATGATTCAAACCAAATACAAAACAAAATAAACATGAGTGACAAGGCTAAGCTTCATGTAAACAAAATTTGAACGTGATAGAAAATATTAATGCAGTGTTCCAAAGAAATGAGGTTTGAGAGGACACATGACAGGAACATCTATTGGCATTGCTTGTCTGGAAGGAGGATAATTCAAAAATGAAAACTCTCAGGGCTGATGCATGCCCAAAACACTTTTTCTCTTCTTTATTGTGATGAACATGCATACATGTATTGTGGTTTTACCTTGAAATAAAATTACTGATGCCAAATCTTTGCGTTCAGAGTGCTTTACCTCACATATGTTTGTTTGCTCACCATTTGGAACCCCTAGAATCCACAGTAACTGGAAAGCAGTGAGGTTCCCATTGATTATTCAAATACTATGGACGAGTGGGAGCCTGAAGACCAAAAGGCAGATGTCAGAATTGGACAAGACTAATATCTATTTAAAAGTTGAGAGAAGTCAATACTCCACATATTAAATTTTTTGTTGTTTATTGGTACAATTAGATATACATAGCGATCACATTCATCATAGAAAACTTACACCACACAAGATGGGGAAAGATGCATCTTGTATGGTGTAAGTTTTCTATGATGAATGTGATTGCTATGTACATCTAATTGTTTCTCTTTCTTTCCCCAATTCCCCTCGCTTCAAGTCCCCTTCCCCTCCTTATTTATGATGCTTTGCTTCCATTTCATCCTGTATTTCTCATTTTTTTCTTTTCCTTCCCTCCACCCCATTCCCCTTTCCTTTCAAATGATTTTTGCCTATTTCATAGTATCTACTATATATTTTGGGTCTTATTTACACTTTCAGTTTCTCACACCAGAGACACAATGCAATACTTACACACGTGTGTTCAATTTATTTCACTTAAGAGTATGGCCTCAAGATGCATTCATTTATCTAGAAATATCTTATGATTATCCTTCTTTATGGTTGAGTAATATTCTTTTGCACTAAAAAACCCTACATCTTCTTTATCCATTCATTGGTTGATGGACATTTGAATTGTTTACAAGATTTAGCTATTACAAACTGTGCTGTTATAAACACAGGTGTGCATATATTACTGTTGTATGATACTTTTAATTCTTCACGGAAGGTACCAAGAAAGGAAATAGCTGTGTCAAATGGGACCTTTAGTTTTAGTTTGTGAGGAATAGCCACATTGATTTTCACAGCTGTTGCAGCAACCTACACATCTACCAACAGTGGAAAAGGGTTCCTTTTTCTCCACAACCCTGCGTGCATTTGTTACTAGTTGTTTTCTTGATGGTAGCCATTCTTCTGGAGTGAGATGGAATCTCAGTGTTGTTTTAATCTTCATTTCTCAAATGGCCAGTGATGTTTCATATATTTATTTGCCATTTGTACTCCTTCTTCTGAGAAGCATCTATTCATTTCACATGCTTATTTTTGGATTGGGTCTTTGAATTTGGAGTATCTGATTTTTTTAGTTCACTATGTGTTCTAGATATTAGTTCTTTGTCTGAAGAACAACTGGTTAAGATTTTTTGCTACTCTGTGGGTTGTCTTTTCAATCTGTTGATGATTACTGTTGCTGTGTAACAGTTTTTTAATAAAATGAGATCCCACTTGTTGATTCTTTGTAGTATTTCCCAGGTGATCTTAGTTTTGTCCATGAAGTCTTTGTCTACACCAATATCTTTAAGAGTTCTAACTATTCTCTCTTTCAGAGGATTTAGTGTTTCTAATTTAATATTTAGATCTCAGATCCACTTCAATTTTAGTTTAGTGTATGGTGAAAGGCATGGATCTAGTTTTAGTCTTCAGCATGTGGGAAGCCAATTTTTCCAGCACCATTTATCAAGGAAACTATCTTTCTTCCAATGAATATGTTTGGTTCCTTTGTCAAAAATAAAGTGCCTGAGTGTTAGGAGTTGATTCTGTATCTTCTACCTGTTACATTGATCCTAGAGTCTGTTTGGGTTGTTTTGTTTGGTTTTGGTTTTTGCCAGTGCCATGCTGTTTTTTATCACAGTAGCTCTATAGCATAGTTTCAAGTCAAGGATCACAATGCCCTCCCTGCCCTGCCTTTGTTTCTCTGAATTATTTTAGCTATTCGAGATCCCTTCTGGTCCCAAATCAATTTTAGGAATGTTTTCTCCAGTTCTGTGAAGTATGCTAATTATATTTTTATTGGGATTGCATTAAATCTTCAGAACATCTTTGGGATTTTCAGATGAAATGATAACTCTACATAGAAGACCCCAAGAACTCCACCAAAAGATTACTAGATTTAATAACCAGATTCAGTTGCAAAACTGGACACCAAGTCAACACTCAAAACTCAATAGCATTCCTGTACACAAATAACAATCTCACTGAGAGAGGAATTAGGGAAACCATGCCTTTCATAATAGCACTTGAAAAAATGCAATACTTAGGAATCAATCTAACAAAGGAAGTAATAGAACTCTACAGTGAAAACCACAGTACGCTGAAAAAGGAGACTGAAGAGGGTATCAGAAAATGGAAAGATATCTCTTGCCCTCAGTGGGAAGAACCAACATAGTAAAAATGGCCATACAGCTCATTAAATTGCATAACTAATTTTTTTTTACTTTATCAGGTAAATTCCTTACCTGACACTGAGAATTGACTCTTCATTCTTAGAAGAAAAAAAAAAAGCATTTTAGAGTACATGTATAGTTACTAAACTGTTCTCTTAGAATTTACTCTGAATAATTCTCAGAACCAGGAACTGTGAGAGAGCCAAGCATCTATATAATACAGATCTCCCAAAAGCTCATGATATGAGCTGTAAGATAAGTTTCTGACAAGTCTACAGTTTAGACCAACCATAGAAGAAAAACTCATAGAAAACATCTGATAATCTGCATGAAGTTTCAACAAATAATGAAACTCAGATTTGTGAACTGAAACGTTTGGGGAACTTTAACTTACATCATTTATATATTCAAACACTTTTTCTTCTATTGTTAGTATCTTTTGACTATGAAAGCTAGAAATTCTGAAAGTGAACATGACAAACAAAAATTAATGCTATTTTTCCTTGTTTATAAGTAGATATCATTTTAATGTCTATTTATAAAGTAATACCCCAAATAACATATTTTTGCTTAACTTTGTTTGTTAAGAGTGACTCTAATAATTGAAAAAATACATTTTTCTTCAATTTAAAAGCCCTGAAATTTGTTCTTCGAAAAAATCTCCATCTCAAAATGAACATACATTAGAACTTACATCTCTGAAAGCTTACTTTGGAAAATAGGTTAGTCTGATATTATGCTATTTAGAAATTTGAAAGGGTTTTTTCTCCATAATAATATATTATTTGGCATTATTCTCATTCTTTTTATGTGAAATTTGACCCAAATTTGCTTTCTTATTTGTATAAAATTCTTTTGATATCTCACTTGAAAGAAAGAAGATAATGACAAAGTGAAGCAGAATCTCTTTTCCACAGTAAACAAGCTTGGAGATTGGCATTTTTTATTATGTTTTATGATGTGCAAATCTTGATTACACAAGGATTTTTTTAATTTCCAGAGTTCTAAGGCCATGACAGATATTAAAAGTAATTATTGAGTTTGCAAAGTGACTCAAGAAAATGGGCAACATTTCTTAAGTAAATAGTATGAAAGAAAAGAAAAATAGCAAATTGGCCAGATTCAGTAATAATACCTCTCATCACAACAAAAAGGAGATCCTCAAAGAAAGCTCAAGGGATGCTTAGATTTTAAACCATTGGAAATGCAGTTTCTGCTTCACCTTGCAGAGTATTCTTAAAATAATACGTTTCCTTCTTCATTAAGATGTGATGCTAGTTATACCCGCTTCAAATTCATTTCATTAAAGTCCACTTTCTTCTCAGGTGACTCAGTGTGAGAAAATCTCTTCATAGACTACAGCATATAGTAAAAGAATAAAATATTTCTATCTCAATAGATGTCAAATAAAAGTTCCTAAACAACATGAACAGTCGTAAGTGAAAAATGATGACTTTTACCATTATAAGTTAAAATTTCTCTGTAAGTATCAATAAAATGAAATAAATAAGAGAAATACATATTGGAAAGGAAAAGACAAAATCACCATGATTTGCAGACAAAATTGTGTATACCTAGAAAGGCTCAAAAAAACCAATACAGAACTATTTACCATTATAAGTTAAAATTTCTCTGTAAGTATCAATGAAAGGAAATAAATAAGAGAAATATGTATTGGAAAGGAAAAGACAAAATCACCATGATTTGCAGACAAAATTGTGTATACCTAGAAAGGCTCAAAAAAACCAATACAGAACTATAGTAAATAATAGGCAAATTTTGTTTGATTATAAAATTAATACTGGAAATCAAACATTTGGCTATATATAATCGATAGCCAGTTTAAAAACAAAGAAAGAAAATATCTCATCTGCAAAAGCAAAAAAACAAAATATCTAGACTAAATTTTTAAATGTAAAGAAATTACATAAAGAAAATATTAAAAGTGTATTGAAAAATAAAATAATTTTACTCAGATGGTAATAAACAAAATTTTAAAAGTTTAATATATACTAATAAGATAGTTTTTGAAATCTTACAAGACAGTACTAAATTTTATGTATGAAAGTAATGTCATGGGACTGGGAGGACCCACCAAGAAGCCAACTACCCAGTCTTTCTGGTAAACTGCACAAGCTGCATGGATTCCAGGAAGAGAAAAGTCAGATAGCTCCTTCCATGAACCTACAAGCATGCAGGCTGAGAATCAAAACTCCCCCCACCTCCCATAAGCAACCCACTGGTTTGGAGGATAGGCTGAGTTGATATCAACTAAGGTACATAAGCAACTAAATGCTTGCATTGTTTGATTTTGCAGGCCTGGGACCAGCGGTCTGAGCATCTCTTGGGAGGATGACAGTATGCAATATAGCAAATATGAGGGATTTCCTTCTAACTTGACTTTGAAATCCAGTATTTTTCTCACTGT
This sequence comes from Dasyprocta punctata, assembly GCA_004363535.1. NCBI lineage: Eukaryota > Metazoa > Chordata > Mammalia > Rodentia > Dasyproctidae > Dasyprocta > Dasyprocta punctata. The sequence continues at coordinate 1,829 of RJWM01039083.1, read as the reverse complement.
TTTGCTTTATTCTGATTTTATTCAATATTTTGTTTTGATTGGTTTTATTGTCTTGTTTTTCTTTGATTTTTCTATACCTGATGAAATGAACAACTATTGTGAAGATAACAAGATATACTATGGTAGCTATTGTTGTTTTCCTAATATCCTGCTTTGAAGTTCTGCACAAATTTTGCTGCTTTACTTTGATTGGCTTTGTTCTGTTGGATTTTACTATCTTTAAAATAAAAAAAATTTTTTTAAAGTAAAGTCAAAATATCCAGAAAAGTCTTACATAAGATTAATGAATTATGACTAACAAGATATCAAAATATATGTAGAAGCACAATAATTAATTAACTCTAGTATTAGGGAAGTATTTGACAGATAAATAACCTGTGCAGAATATATATACATATATACATCTAAAGTAATATTAAATGTAGCCAACATTAAAGATAGTTTTCAGCTAGTGGAGAAAAAGCTATTACTCTTTAGTGTGTTTCCTAAGTCTTTTACATTTTTATGGTTGCTCTTTTCCTATTAAGGAAGGAAAAGGAGATGAAAAAAATTAAGATGTGTTATGTATATGTACTAATTCCCTATGAGGAATGTAGTCATTCTGTACAGAAAAAGGAATTATTTAATAAATAATATTGAGAGAATCGATTCATTATTTCAAAAAATAAATCTAGATCTCTTGTTTATTCTATACAAGGAGATAATGACTAAATTCATCAAGGAACAAGACCACTTACTAAAAGTAAAAAGGACTAATGAAACATCATAATTACAGTCTTGGAGTACCATAGGCACTGGCAAACAAAAAACAAAATCCAGAAATCACAAAAAATAAATTGACAAATTGATACTAATTCAACATGTGAGGGTAAAAACATAAAGTCACACAATAAATGACAAATTAGGGAGATTTTAAAATATATATAATTTTTAAAACCAACCATCTAATCCATTAAAAATGAATAAGTAATGAAAAGTAATAGAACTAAAAAACACAAATTAAAATTGGACAAAAAAGAATCAAAGACAAATGGCATGTTAGGAGTATGCAGAAAGTCATTTTAAAAAATGTTCAGTCTTCTAACTTAAAAAGCAAATGAAAACTCCAATGAGATGGTGCTTTTCATCTACACTATTAATTAATTGGAAAGTTAATATCCCCTGTTCTAAACAAGATATGAGGAAAGTGAATAAATTGGTGTAAAAAAAAAACTATAGGAGAAACATAGCAATGTTTATCAAATTATAAATACACTGTACTTTTGTCTCAACACTTCTACAGCTAAGAATTTACCCTTTGGAATTTCTCTACATAGGTATTCCGAGATATGCAAAAGGATATTACCACAATAAAAATAAACAAAAACCTTTAAGATTAATTTAAATACCTCTGTCTATAAAAACAAGTTATATAAGTGAGAACAAATATATATACTGGAAATCACTGTCAGCATTTAACAGAATTAGATAAATGTTGATCTAGAAACAGACCACAATACATTCAATGAAAACTATGAAATGCACAACTATGCTAACCTTAGCCTATAATTTTTAAAATAAAAACTATATGAATATATTGATCTAAATTTCTGGAATAATGACAAGAAATTTTACATTTGTGCCATTTGGCAAAAGATCTAATTTTTTCATGATGTTTAAACTATATAAACACTTCATTTTTAAGTGCTATAATGAATTCTGATTTTTATAGAAATAGGATCTGCTTTTATTTTCTCTGCTTTGTTAAAATCAGCAAGTTATTTTTTCAATAAATTTTCATTGGCACATGTTTATAGCACAAAATGTTCACGTTCTTTGTGCGGAATTGG
>RJWM01039082.1:0-16343 GCA_004363535.1 Dasyprocta punctata | reverse complement strand
GAATATAAAATTAGGTGAAATAAATGTGACACACAAGCTCAAATATTGCATGGTTTCTCTTATATAAGAAACACAAAATACATATGTGTGTGTGTATACACAACTATAAATATACAAAACAGGAAGTAGGGAGAAGTTCAAAATACTTCCCCAAATTACATATTTCATTGTTTTAAAAATATTTTAATATATATATACTGTTTCATTTGTATTATTAATTTTTCTTAGATCATTGAAAATGAAATTTGGTGTTAGTTTCTTTTTTGTAAGAATCTAGGTTTATGTCTTGTACTCTGAGTAAGTACTTGGAAGATAACAATACACAGTGTATTAACTGCTGTTATTCTCTTATTTTGATATAAAACTTTATTTTCTCATTAAAAAAAAGCAAACCAGTCAATACTACTACCTAACAGAGCACGAATCCTACTACACAGTGTTTTTGCATTGCCCAATCCAAACAATTGTCTTTTATCTGATGGTTTGTGTTGATACTTTTCATTATATCCCAGTAACTGTAAGTTAGACTTCTTCCTATGGATTCATTTGACTGTATTGTTTAGTAGAACACTACTAAAGTCTTGTTTAAAACAAAAAAAAAACAAACTATACCTTCCTGGCTTATCCATCACATTAATATTCGTTCCTTTCTTTTCAAACAATTCTGCCACTTCCAGTCTGTTTTCCTTTAGAGCAAGCAAAAGTGGTGTGAGGCCATCCTGTGAACAAGGACAAACAATTTATAATCCACACATCTGCCTAATTTCCTAATGAAGAATTTTTATTCCCAAATCAGGTATGGCTTGTAATCCTTGCACCATGGGAGATTGAGGCAGAAAGACTGCAAATTGAAGCCTAGACTAGGCAACTAAGTGAGATCCTGTCTCAAAATAAAAAATAACATAAAAGAGCTGGAGATGTACCTCAGTGTGAAGGCCCTGGGTTCAATTTCCAGTACTGAAAAGAAAAAAAAGAATTTTTATTCCTGAGCTTGAAGAGCATCTTATCTATACACATAAAGCAGAAAAATATTTTTTTTCAAAAACAAACAAGCAACTAACCAACCAACTACCTCTGGCCTGCATTATTTCTAATTACTTTCCCTTTACATTTTTCCCACTTATGTGAAACCACTGAAAAATGAACCATTTTTGTGTACAGTCAACAGCAACAAGATTTCCACTAATTGTAAAATACTGTTGTTCTGTTTAAGTTTTAAAATAACACCTATTTCCAAGGCAAATTTTCCTCTCCTGTGTTGTTTCACATTAATTAAGAAAAAACTGGAAAAAATATCAGAAAAAAAGAAAAGATTTACTTTTTTTTTTTCGGTACTGGGGATCAAACTCACAACCTCACGCTTAAGCCACTGAGCCAAACTCCTAGCCCTGTTTTTTTCAAGATAGGGTCACATTGTGTAGTTCAGGCCAGCCTTGCTCACACTGTAGTCCAAGCTGGCCTCGAACTTCCAACGCTCCTACCTCAACCTCCCAAGTGCTGGAATTAAAGGCATGTGCCACCACACCCAACAAAGATTTACTTTTTAAAAATTCATTATTTTCACATATACTTGATGTAAGTGCAAAAAATAAACCCATATCCTCTTTCTTTAAAACTACCAACATTTAAAGTGAAATCTTTAACAACCGAGTTATTTAAAATACCGTATTTGCATTCATGGAATGTTTGAGCTTCTAAATATGGAAAACTGATCCCACCTATTTGTTACTGTTAACATGAATGTATTTCAAATATTTTGGAAATAAAATTGATTGATCTATACCTTGTTTTTTGCCTCGGTATTTGCATTGTGTGAAAGCAGTTTGGCTGCTATCGATGTGTTTTCACTATAGATTGCATAATGGAGAGCAGTGTTGCCCCTGGCATTGGCAACATCTGGATTTGCTCCATGCTCCAACAGAATAGTCGCACATTCCTCCTGGTCGCACTGTACGGCCTGTAGGTGTTGTAACAAGAGAGCCAACATGAACTCGAGGAACTCAGAACAGATTTTCCACATGCCTCACCAAGTAATTATATTTAAATTACACTGACTCACTTTTTTAAGTATTTAAAAAAAATCCATTTCATGCTGAAATTGTTGGCTGCCATGTACCTTAATCAGAGCGGTGTTATTGTCACTGTCACAGGCATCAATGTCACATTTCCTCTCAACCAGGAGAGTCACCACTTCCGGATGGCCAAAGGCACAGGCAAAATGCAGAGCAGTCCTGTGACAGTCAGAAAGATTATTAGGAAATTACAGAGCTCTATTTCAAAAAGCACAATTACTTATGTAATCATGAACATTAAATAGCTTTCAAAACAAATATTTAATTTTCTTCTAAAATGTAGAATACTTAATTAGCTCTTATTACTCATCAACTAATGGAAAAGCAGCTGGGTGATTTTGTGTTTGTGTGTGTGGTGCAGGGGATGAAGCCAGTGTCTTGCATGTACTTAGCAAGAGCTCTACACTGCGCTACCTCCCAGCCTAGTGCAGTCTACTGGATTAGAAAGAGCACGCCTTGGATTTACCTCAACTTAGGTTTGATTCCTACTTTATGTTGTTACTTTTTTGCTATCGGTTAGCCTTTCTATGCCTCAATGTTTTCACCTACAAAATGAGGATTGAAAGCAGTTATCTCACAGGACACCGTGACGGTTAAGTAAGAATCCATACAAAATACTTACAACAATTTCTAGAACAAACAACAGCTCAATAATTGTTAGATACTATAATTACTATTATTACTATTATTACTACTTAACAAAGACAACATTTCAATTAAGTAAAATAAAAAAATTCAAATGCACTTACTTTGGGGGTTAGGATTATTTCGCTAAGTCTTAAGACTTTTTTTCCTCACATTTAATATCTTTGTCATTGGAAAGTCACATATAGATATGTTATAACTGTAAGTGGTGGTGTGGTAGGGCCCCTCCTCACCTGTGTGTGTGGGGGATGTTTTACGGTGTAGCAGTATCAGCCTCTGTGTATGCAAGTACAGTTCTGATATAACTCTATATCATAAATCATACCCAACCAGATTGCAGAATGTTAATATATACCCAACCAGACCGTAAAATGTTTGTGAATGCCCATGTAAGGGAGACAAAGACACAAAAATTGTATGAAAGGGTACAACCATGCCATGTTAGATATGAATCTGCTGAATTAGTGCCAGCATGAATAAAGCTGCTTTCAAAAAAAAAAACAATCTCCAACAGAGTGAAAAGAAAACCCACGAATTGGGAAAATATCTTAGCCAACTGTCCATCAAAGGACTTCTATCTAAAATGTATAAAGGAGCCAGGCGTGGTGGCGCACGCCTTTAATCCCAGCACTCGGGAGGCTGAGGTAGGAGGAGCGTTGTGAGTTCGAGGCCGGCCTAGGCTACAACGCGAGTGCAAGGCCGGCCTGAGCTACACAGTGCAACCCTGCCTCAAAAAACCAGGGCTGGGAGTTTGGCTCAGAGGCTTAAGCGCCTGCCCTGGCAGGTGAGAGGTTGTGAGTTCAATCCCCAGTACCGCAAAAAAAAACCACACACACAAAAAAATAAAATGTATAAAGGATTAAAAGAAATCAGGCCCCTAAAATTCAAGCACCCAATCCAAAAATGGGCATCTGAGATGAATACACACTTCTCAGAGAAAGAAATACAAATGGAAAATAAATATATGAAAAAATGTTCAACATCAATGGTCATTCGGGAAATGCAAATTAAAACAACACTGAGATTCCATCTCACTCCAGAAACAATGGCCAAGTTTAAAAAATCAAGCAACAACAAATGCTGGAGGGGCTGTGGGGAAAAAGGAACTCTTCTCCACTGTTGGTGGGAGTGTAGACTGGTGCAACCACTGTGGAAGTCAGTGCGGAGATTCCTCAAGAAGCTAGGATTAGAGATCCCATTCAACCCAACTATCCCTCTTCTGGGCATTTTCCCAGAAGAATTGAAAACATCATACCACAGTGGTATCTGTGCACCCATGTTTATAGCAATACAATTTGTAATAGCAAGGTCTTGGAAACAACCCAAGTGCCCATCAATCAAAGAATGGATAAAAATGATGTGGTATTTTATACAATGGAGTACTACTCAGCTATTAAGAAAGATTGCATTGAGACTTTTGTAAGTAAATGGATACGACTTGAGACCATACTCATAAGTGAGATAAATCAAAGCCACATGTGTAAATACCATATTGTCTCCCTAGTGTAAGAAACTGAAAAAGTATATATGATTCAAAATCTATAATAAACACTATGTAAGGGTAGAAAACAGCTCAAAGAGCAAAAGTAAGCCGGGCGTGGTGGCTCACGCCTTTAATCCCAGCACTCGGGAGGCTGAGGTAGGAGGAGGTTGTAGCTTGGGCTACAATGCGAGTGCAAGGCCGGCCTGAGCTACATAGTGCAACCCTTCCTCAAAAAACCAGGGCCGGGAGTTTGGCTCAGTGACTTAAGTGTCTGCCCTGGCAGGTGCGAGGTTGTGAGTTCGATCCCCGGTGCCACAAAAAAAAAAAAAAAAAAAAAAAAAAAAAAAAAAAGAAAAAGAGCAAAAGTAATTGGGAAGGGAAAAGGGGGAAAGAGGGAAGGGAAAAGGAAAAGATATAAATTTGTATATACGTATATGTAAGATAACTAAAACGAACACACTGCTGAATGTATTCGTTATTGAGAAAGAACAATTAATACTCATATGATTAGATCAATTTTACATGTCTATATCTGTTAACGTAAACAACCATTTTGAAGATGATAGGTGATATTTCAACCATTGTCAAGTTTCTATCATCCCGTTTTGTAAACCTGTAATGTTACTGTTGTGCATTTACTCTAGTCATTTGTTTGTCTGTTTTGTTTTTTGTCTTTGTTATATGTCTTTTTTTTTCTTAAATTAAAAAAAAAAAAGAATAAAGCTGCTTCCTGGGAAAAAGCCTCCATATCTCGCCTCTCTACACGAAAATTTTGCAGCAGTGGCTTTTAAAACATTTTCTTCATATGGCATTATTGCACAACCCATGATGCCTTACATTAAGTGAAATACGATGTAAGCAACAGGTCTATGGCAGTTTAAAAACTACTACAAGTAATGAGTGCTGAGTAACAATAAAACAAGATAAAAGAAAAAAATAACCGTTAGTTTTTCATTTTAAATTTTCTGAATAAAACCCAGGATTCAAAGGGGTAGGTACGGCCCATTTAATTCAGTATTTAGACTTATAGACTGTTCAGAAATCAAATGTTTCTACTGCTAAATATCAGCATTTAGTACTGTTACACATTTTGAAAAGAGCAGTTAATGATTTTCTTATAATTTCCTACCTTCAGAAAATGTCTTTGTTTGAAAAGAGGAAAAGCTTCAACTGAAATTTGAGTTCTTACTTCAATTTTAAATCTCTCAACTTGCTAGACTGAACAGGTAAGCATGATGATTTAAGCAAGGAAGGATCCTGATAGTAGAATACATAATAGGTATTCAGGTTATATTTGGCAAATAAGTGGATTGCAAGAATGGATAGATACTGTTGAGAGTATAAAGGAAAGCAATATTTCTACAATAGCAATAATCATTTATATTTGCTATCTTTTATTTCCATAAGAATACAATTAAAATGATCTATACCTCTATATAAATTTATACATAATAAAATGCATATAATTAAGTGTACACATAATAAAATCTGTAAGCACAGATAATTCTTTTACTTCTTTTTTTTTTTTTTTTTTGGTGGCACCAGAGAGCGAACTCACAACCTCACGCCTACCAGGAAGGCGCTTAAGCTGCTGAACCAAACCCCCAGCCCCAGTTTTTTGAGGCAGGGTCGCACTATGTAGCTAAGGCCGGCCTTGCGCTCCTGTTGTAGCCCAAGCCGGCCTCGAACTCACAACGCTCCGCCTACCTCAGCCTCCCGAGTGCTGGGATTAAAGGCGTGCGCCACCACGCCCGGCTTAATTCCTTTACTTCTGAAGAAGCTAACTTGGCAGAAATACCAACACACACACACACACAAAGTGAAAATTATCTGTGCTAGACTAATATTTCTGTTTTTCTCAAAGATTATTTTATTAACAGTAAACTTTTACTAGTTTTATACTTACTCACTGTAGAAATCATAGATAAGAGAAAGAAAAAAAGGGCACACAGAACTATTGCCAAAACTAATCAAAAGATAGTCCAAAATGCAAGACACAAAAAATGCCAAAATAATAAATTAATACTGAGTATAGTTTCTGATGTCAATGAAATTAAATTAGAATCAAAAAGATAATGAGAAACCCTGAAATATCAGGAACAGAATGAACTTCTAGATAATAAAACTCAGAAAATTTCACCAATTTAAATGCCTGAAAATAACAAATTTTGTCACATTTTGTACACATTGTTTTAGCTAACACAAGCCTGAAGTCTATTTGTGAGTATGTAAAATCAAACTGACTCTTTTCTCACTTGATATAACAAAGTGCACCCACCTTTCCATGCCAAGGTACATCGACATCTATGCCAACTTCAATGGTTACATAATATTCCACCCCATGAATGCACTGCAATTGACACTATCTTGTCTATGGAGTCTCCTTAATACACACCTATTTTAAGCAAAACTGAAGAAAGGCAAATTACATGTGTGTCTACGTTCTAAGGGTACTTTAGTATGGAATTGAAGGGTGGAGATACGCTTTTTTAAAATGTGGTACAGTATTTACATCAAACTGCCTACTGGAAAAAGTCATAAGTCATCTTAAATTTTGCATGGTTTTTTTTTTTTGGCACTGGGAATCGAACTCATTAACTGAACTTGCGCTTGCCAGGCAGGCTCTGTGCCACTGAGCTATACCCTGGAAGCTGTCTTGAATTTTAAGGAGTAGTATAAACCGTTCTTCACCCTCACAAACTTTGTACGTGAAAAACAACATTTCAGTCCTTTATAAAATTAAATTCCCTTTACCAGGGACACTAAATATGTCTTTTTATGTTTATAGGTCACTTGTAGATCTGGCAAAGAATATCCAATTTAGAATTCAGTATAGCTCAGTGGTACAGTACAGGACTTGAAGCTTGCTGGGTGTGCTTCCCAGCACTAAAATAAATTAGAATTCAATATTTTTCCTTGATGATCTGAAGAAATTCTCTGTAAGATAAAGATACATTTTTCATCTGATGTATGTTGTAAATGCTTTGAAAGTGTGTCATCCCTCATGCTGTTAACTTTTTTCTAATGTAAAGGAGAATTTAATTTTTCTTTTGATAGTCAACCTTCAGAATGCAGGTGGGGAAAGCAGTGGCTCAGTGGTAGTGCATTTAGCATGCACCAGGTCCTAGACACAACTCCCAGTACAAAAAAAGAATGTTCACTTTTGAGGTAATTCTTAGGAAGGCACACATAGGCATTTGTGTTTTCTTTTGGTACCCTCTCATTTTGCATTATTTAAAGTTTTTAATCTATACTGCATCAGGAACTTTTGTGACATAATCTAGCTTTTTTAAAAAATAAAAACAGTTCACCAGCATTTCATTCAAGGGTAATTCTGCTTTTTTAACTAAAAAAGGAGGTCACTAGTAGTATTAAGTTCTAAATTCTTACAGATACTTGAGTGTTCCTGGATCTTCTATTAAGTTACAGTCATTTACCTGTCTTTTGGGCTGTTAGTGAACGATTAATTTGTGAAAATAGCTTATTTTGATACCTAAGAAGGCAGATCTTCACTACATTTTCTTAGTGACTCAACAGCCAAAGAGGATACATGGAACTCAAGTGTTATATGACACTTTTATTTGGTATCTATAAAATAAACAGAAAGCTCACATTTTGGGACCAACGGGTCTTTATAGTCAGGAACAGGGAGCCATCGTCTCATTGCAGTTTCCTTGTGAGGTTCCTTAGTAAACAACATACATGCACAGGTGCACATTGACAGAAAACGGATACTAGATTTTAGCACACTAAGTTTTAACACTGAATTTGATGTATTATGGGTAATATTTCGTAGTGTACTTTTTTTTTTATAATGTATTCAACACTTCTCTTAACGTGATAGTCAGAAAATACTACATGCACATTTGTTACCACAGTTAAATGGCTTTTAAGTAGTCAATAAAGTGATCTACAACAGAAAGTGTAAGTCGAGTGCAAACCACCTGAAGTTTTCTTTTTATTTCGCTGCTCATAAAGACCGCTCGGGGACAGCGCCTCTCCGAGGTTCGCCTCCCTGGCAGGTGGGACCCTCCACTTCGCCCCTCCCGGCCGGCCTCTCCTCCCCTCCGCGGCCGGCCGGGACACGCCTGACCCCTGGGCCCGCCACTGCTCCCGCACCGTCCTGGCGCCCCCTGCCGTCCCTCGCCCCGCGGCCCCATTACCTGTGCTTCTTGTCCCTGTCATTCAGGCCACTTTTCCCGAGGAGGAGGAGATGCTGCACCCTGGCCACGTCGCCCCCGCTGGCAGCCTTGTGGAGCTTGCCCACGGCCATGTCCGAGACGCCGAACCGCGCATCCCTGCAGCTCCTCCGCGGGTCCGGGGGGCCCGAGGGTGCCCGGCCCTTACTGCTGAGGCCAAAGATCCTCTTCAGGGCAGAGGTTGCCGGGCGCCTAGGCGCCGCCTGGGCTCCTCGACCTTTCACCGTCTTTGAAGGTAAACCAGTCCCGCGGGCCACTACGTCCCTACCACTAGCCTCCGCGGCTGGCTTCTGAGTAACGCGCCTACGCGCACCTGCGCATGCGCGTCTCCGGGGCGCCGCGCATGCTCACCAGGCCTTCCCAGGATGCAGTGCGCGTGCGCCTGTGCCAGCGTGTGTAGGGTCGCTGGGCACCTGTGCACTCAACGTCTAGGACGCCATCGGCCCAGGCATCCTTGCGTCCGGCCTTGCGGAGGACAGCTTGCGCAGGGCAGAGGACTACGGACAGTGGAGATCGTCCCTGGGGAAGGGTGCGGAAACTATTGGCGGCGCTTCCTGGTGGCGGGCTTTGTAGTCAGAGCCTGCCTGCCTCTCCCTCCTCGTGAAAGACTGGTCTCTCAGTATCATTCTAGAATCCGCACCCTAGGATGTCCTCACCTGTGACGTCTGTAATGTCCGCGGGTTGGCATCACATGGAGCCAGTGCATAGATTTCAAGATGAAAGAATGAGAAAAGTGGAAAACCCAGCGTAGGACACAAATGGGTTTGCAGATTGTTCACAAAACAAACGGGGGTGGGGGGGGAATATACCTATCTATTAAGAAGAACTGGAGAAAAAAGAAAAAGAAAAAAAAAAAACCACTGCCAAAAGTGGGAAAGACAAAAGAAAGGAAAAAAGAGCAGAACAGTCTGGAAAGAAGCAAAGCTGTGCGCTTTGGGAATCTGGGAAAATGGACCCGAAAGGGCAGCCAGCATGAAGAGGTGAAAACAGGACACTGACTCTACCAGAGGAGAAGCTGTCAGAAGCCATCAGCAAGGACAGCGAGGGGACTGACCCCAAGACAGGAGCAGGCGGGAGGGGGAGGGAGGAAAAGTTACACAGGGAAGAATTAGAAAGATGCATGCAGCCACATTGAGAGGCAGGAAGGGTTAGGGTGTGGGGGGAGCAAAACGGGGGGGTGCTGCACAAAGCACTTTGGGGGAAATCTGGGAAAGGGGCGCTTTCTAGCTGCTACCCCTAAAGTTCATCACTTTCCTCATGCAGGAAAATAATGGTGGTTGTTTCCAGCATCTAGGGATCATGGTGCCATTGGGGCTGGGAGGTAAGGTCCCCCAGGTGTGCCCCTTCCATGCTCCCGTACACCCCCGGCCCCCTGCCCTGGCTTTGTCACCATCTGCACTCCTGTCCCCAGCAGTGTTCTACAGGCAGCTCATGGCCATGGACACCTGTGTGCCCAGGTGTGCTCTAAGGTAACTCCTGCCATGGTTGCCCCTGTGCCCAGGTGTGGTCTATAAGTAAGTCCTGCCATGAATGCTCGTGTGCCAGTTGTGCTTTACAGGTGACTTGTGGGTCATACGTTGCCTTGCTGGTTTTCATACGTAGCTATATTAGAACTACCCAGTATGTCAGCATTTCCTGCCTGCTGGCAGGCTAGCATTTCTCACAAGTCCCCCAATGATGCTAAAGCAGCTGTGAAGATTAAACAGGGATAAGGCTGCAAAAGTGCTTGGTGAAGGTAAAAGCACAGTTACATCAGAACATGGAAAGTATATTACTTGTCTGTTTCAGCATGTGTGTTGGCATTTAATTTCTCTCCAGCTTCCTTTCCCCTGAGTGTAAGACTATATTATTTTTCCTCTGAATGCACACAAGGCTCATGCAGAACAGTCCCCATCAGCTTTCAGGTGGCATCTTCTCCATGTGTCCTCACATAGTGGTCCCTCTGTACTTGTCCTGATCTCCTCTTCTAAGGGTACCATTGGGGTGAATTAGGGTCCATCTATTCATCCTTGTTTTAACATGATTACCCTTTTAAAGACCTTTATTTCCAAAGACAGTCAACTCTGAGGTACCCAGGGTTAGAACTTCATATAAATTTGGGGTGGGGACACACAGTTCAGCCAGTAACTGTAAACTTTACTGCCCTGAGTACTAGAGCAGAAATCTAACTTATTCTTCTGTAGCCCCTACTCCATCCTTCTTGCTGCCCTGCAGGCTGGTCTCGGCATGAAGGAAGCAGGCCTCTCAGCTAATTGTTCTTGTGTGAGAGCATGGGAATTGTCAGGAGTTTAGGGACTCTGTCTAACATTTGGGATCTGGCCCTCTCCCTGGGTTCATGGCTAAATCTAGAATAACCCTTACCTCTGTACTGCCTTTGCTCTATTCTGTCTGTCTTGATTACTTTTCCTTGCTTGCTGAGACAAAACACCTGACACCCAAAATTAGGGAAGGAAAGGTTTATTTATCTTACAGTTTTTGGAGGTTTCAGTTCATAATTAGCTGGCTCCAAGCCAGACTGGCATGGCACTGGGGCAGCACTTCAAGGCAGCAGCTGAACAAAAGCAGTCAGTAAAAGGGGCAAGAGCAAGCCTCTTCTCCTCCTTATATTGTACACAGGCCACCCCTTCCCTCCAGGGTGGGTGTAGCTTCACAAATATCCTTGCCTCCCTTTGCACAGGATGAGGATATTTACAAAGTTAGAACCCTGGCTACCTGCTGAGTCTTTCAGTTAAACTTCTGACCTTCTCAAATTGACACAATGAACAGGTAACTGCTTGTGCTCTACACCCCAGGATGTAGAGCTGCCAAGTTACTTAATTAAGCTTCTAGACTTCTCAAGTTGACACAATGTATAAACTGTAACACTGTCCTTTTCAGCAGGTTCCAAAGAAGGCATTATGTTGAATAAATATGTTGAACATCATTCCACCTATGAGAGCTGGGGTGAGCAGGAAGGAAATGGGGGGGTGGATAGGTGCTAATGGGTGCTGTGTGTGCTGATGCTGAGTTATCAGGCATCTAAAGACTCATTCTCAGCAAATTAGTAATTTTCTTTAATTTGACGCTTTCCCAGGTCTTCACCTACAATACTCAACTGCTCCCACTTTATGTATTGTTATGGGTATGGTTCTGTGGCCCCACTAAGTCTTATGTAATCATGACATGGATGTAGCTGGGTCTGGCATTCATGATTGATTTGTTGTCTAGTGCTGGGATTGGCTATGTGAGTGCTGCACCTGCCCAGGGGTGGAGCTGACATGCAGTGTAAAGGTGAGAGGAAGGTGTGTTTCTCTCTCTTGCAGTTCATGTCTTGCTGTTTTGCAGCTGCCATGAATGACTGCCCCACCACGCCACCCTGCCTTTCTGCCAGCTGATATGGACTGAAACCTCCAAGAACTGTAAGAAATAAACCTTTCCTTTCCTAATTTTCAATGTCAAGTACTCTGTCTCAGCAATGAGAAAAAAGTAACTAAGACATGTATCTATTATTTTTTCTCCCGGAAATACTGGGGGTAGAACCCAGGGTCTTATGCATGCTGGGCAAGTGCTCTACCACTGAGCTACATGCCCAGTACCCACAGCTTTTCTCTATGGTTTCTCTATCTCTTAACACCAAGCCAGCCCTCTCCCAGAGCTCCAGATCCAAGGGCTAGTGGATTACTATAAGCATTCCAGTATGTCCATAATTGAACTGTTCCTCATCTGAGTGGATGGCACAAACCCCACTCTCGTTGAGCCTGCTGGAAAGCTGGGATTCGTTCCAAATGTGACCCTCAACACTCCTTTCAGTCCACCTGCTACTGCGTCCTAAGTGCCTCTCAAAGGCCCCCTCCTCTTGACCCCCATCACAGTGCCTGGGTCCGGGCCAGTTGAACTATTTTCCTGTTGGTTTTGGACTCCAGCCTCCTACAGCTACCTGCTTCAGCCTGACTTCTCAGATGGTACCTTCCATAATCTTTGAAAACCAGCCCTCCGGTGATTCCACAGCCCTCCTTAGAACTTCTCAATGGATTCCTTTGATGCTTTGGTAGATCACTCAAGCTCCCCAATCCCTCTGGCCATGCCTCATCTGCACTTCCTTGCTAGCTGCAGAGGCCACTCACATGGGATGCCCTGTGTATCTGCGAAGTCCACATTGTCACACTGTGTCTTGCTTTGTTCAGAGAGATGTCACTCCCAGCCTCCAGGAATTACCAGTTCCAGATCTGCCCTCCCCCTTTGAAGGGCCTACTCTCTGGACCCAAGCAACCCACATAACTCTCAGTCACAGCCCTCAGAGCAATGACCTGTAATCTCTGGCCACTTTTCTATGACCTCTATTACACCAAATTCCTGGAGGCTGAGGACTTCATCAGTATGTATAGTATTATATACAGTATCATATACATATTTGCTTTAATGAATTAATTCTTACTAGATTTGAGGATGTGCTCAAAATTCACCTTTATGTGCAATTACCTTGAAACAGTCTTCATTTTTCTGACAAGCCAACCAGAAATTTATGGATAAGATGACAACCCTTGGAAAACAGAAGCCAAAGAATATAAACTCTAAAATTCTTATACAATATTCACCAAATTTATTGGTACACAACTAAATCACATAAGCAGATCGCCTTAGAGAGTTCAATAAAAATGGTCTCTGGGAGCTTAAAGAAATGGATAACAAGATATTGATTGATGCAAGGAATAGAGGGATTGTTTTATGAATCTAGAAAGTTAACTAAGTGCATAACAAAACTCAGTCTTCCAGAAATGTAACAGTATTGGCAATACACAATTTATAGTATTCATGATAAAATTCAAAATAACAACACATGAAATAGGAAAACACAACTTCTACTCAAGAGAAAAATAAGCAGAAACAAATACAAGGTAACCAAATGTTACAAGCAGATTAGTTGGGTAAATAGTCTCTGAATACCTAGAAAGGACTTTAAATATATATATATAGATAGATAGATAGAGATATAGATATATAATGTGCTAGCAAGATGCAGTATTGCATTCCTGTAATCCCAGCACTCAGGAGGCTGAGGTAGGAAAATCACTATAGATGTGAGGCATTCTTGGCTACAGAATGATTTCAAGACCAGCCTCAACTATATAGCAAGACCCTGTGTCAAAAAAAAAAAAAGTGACTAATGCTGGATATTGGTGGCACATACCTTTAATCCCAATTACTCAGGAGGCTGAGGCAGGAGCATGACAAATTTGAGGCCAGGAAGAGAGACTCAGTAACACTGTGTGCCCCCAGCTTCTGGAGTGTGGTCACTGCATTTCATGCCTGAGGTTGAAATGCATACGGTCCTCCACCTCCAGGCCTCTACAGACACATCTGTCTACAGACTCAGAGTGCTGCTTTGATGTGTTCCATGTGACTTGCTGACACCACAGGTACAGCTAGCTCAGAGGCTACTTCTCTTGGAAGTCCCCTGACATCCCATTCCCCACAAAGACCACTTTAAATCATTGAATAGAGTCCGCACTAGTCGGCGCCCAGCACTGTGCAAATGTGGTCTGTGCTCAGCGTACTTGGTCCAGGTCCTCCTTCAGGCCTTGTTCCCCAGGGCTGATGGGGTCCTCTGCATCCTGACCACTGCTCCTCTGTGTTGGGGAGACATGGAGCAGCCCCTTCTCCACCAGACAGACTCCCACCATAACTCCAGCTGGTGTCTTCTAACCCTGGTTATCAGGAAGCAGGTGCACAGCAGCAGAGGGGTCTAGTCGATGTCAGTTGCATAAGGTAGGGAAGCAGTGGAACGTGGTTCAGACTACCTGGGAGCCCCGGACAGCAGCGGTGAGCACAGTGTTTTTGGAGGTGGAGGGTTATGGTGGGGCCATGATCACTTTCACCCCCGGAAGTCTCTGCTTGCCTGCTGATGGTTGCTTTCAGTGCCCTCTGCCCATTCATGCAGGAGTCTTGGTGGGAGAAGGCAGCAGCCAGCACACACGAGTTCAGCATGTTGCCAGCCTCCCCACTCCCTCCCAAGGATGGTTCCTACACTGTGCATTGCTTGAAGCTCCTGAGCCTAGAGCATCATGGTATTCAGAGAGTAGCAGGTAAGGAGGGACTCAGCCTTACTACAGAGCTCAATCAACGGCAGGCAGTGGGTCTATTAGGGGAGGGGGAACCCAGCAGGACTACTGCCAGAGTACTGTGCACCTCTGTCTCCCAACTGCTGGCCTGGGAGCAGCATGGATATTTTTGGTTTCCTGGCAGAACCTGGCCACAGTTAATGTATGAGGACTATGCTGTTAGCTAACCACTGTGTGTGTGATCCCAGCTCAGGTGACTGGGAAGGGTTCAAATGGGCTGCGTTTCCACAGTACAAAGTAGTTCCTTAATATTAGAGTTGGGCTTGGGGGTAGGTTTAGTGCTAGGTTAGGGTAGGGGTTAGGATTAATATTAAGAGTCAGGATTAGGTTTAGAGTTAAACCAGATTAGGTTGAGGTATAGGGTTAGGAATTAGAGTTATGGTTAGAGTTAGGGCTAAAATTAGAAACTAGTGTTAGGCTCAGGTTTAGGGTGAGGGTTAGAGGATTACATGGTAAGAATTGGGGTGGGCATAAAATGTTCAGGTTAGAGTTAAGTTTAGGGATAGTTTTCTAGTACAAATAAGAGTTGGGTAGGTAGGTTAGGGTCATATTTAAGATTGACAAGTGGAACATTTCCCTTCAAAATTTCTTATATTTTGTTTATCAGTTAAATACTATTCCAATGTATTTTTGTAAATTGAATATTTGTTTTAAAAAGCCTTAGAGGGAATACTAAAGCACAGCAAGGGAGCCGGGTGTGGTGGCGCACCCCTTTAATCCCAGCACTCGGGAGGCTGAGGTAGGAGGAGCGTTGTGAGTTCGAGGCCGGCTTGGGCTACAACGCAAGCACAAGGCCGGCCTGAGCTACACAGTGGGACGCTGCCTCAAAAAACCAGGTCCCGGAGTTTGGCTCAGTGACTTAAGCGCCTGTTTGACAGGTGTGAGGTTGTGAGTTCAATCCCCGGTGCCACAAAAAAAAAAAAAAAAAAAAAAAAAAAAAAAAAAAAAAAAAAAAAAAAAAAAAAAAAAAAAAAAAAAAAAGAAAAAGAAAAAGAAAAAGAAAAAGAATTGTTTTAAAAAGCCTTAGAGGGAATACTAAAGCACAGCCCACCAAAATGTAGTGTATTATTTTGTGAATGCTGCCAAAACATAATATTACAGATGTATTAAACATTGTGACCCCAATCAGACTTCTGTCTTTGCTCATCCATAACTTCTAACACTGGAAAAAACTGGCCTTTGCCACATGTCATATAAATTCTTTGTTGAACTTTAAACAACGAATTCATTGTTGTCCCATATTATAGCTTGCTATTCAAAATAGAATGTATATTTACTACCTGCCCATAGGTTCTAGGAGAGAAATTATTGTCATACTTTGTTGAATGATTGGGTGTTAGGAACATCATCTGTTTTAGTGTTTGATCTTTAATTCTGGTTCCTTACACAAATCTCCAAATCCTCTGGGACTTTCTGGGTTATAGGAATGCTTTTATTCTCATAAAGACTCATTTAGGATAGAGGATAGTTACCGAAAGACTAAGTAAAAATAAGCACGTTATGGCTTGTGTCTAGACTCCCAAGCCTTATTTGCTCACAGAGGGTGCTTTTTGTAGGTGGCTAGATATACGATGGGTAAATATAGATTAAGGATATGTGATAAATAGTCCACTGATTGGTTTGACATAGTTCTTGGTGTGGATAATGGAAAGGCTCACTCTAGGTGTGGGTGGTACCATCTAGTAGGCTTGTAGCCTGAGTGGAATAAAAGGGAAAGGGAGGCTCAGTGTTGCTGCTTTGCTCCTTACTACCTGCCATGCCATGGAATATTTGTCTTCTGTCATGCCCCTTTGCCATTCCACCCTGCCCTGGAACGAGTTGACTATTGACTGGAATCTCTATAAAC